>JASSUY010039341.1:0-35333 GCA_032466535.1 Forpus xanthops | reverse complement strand
GCCGCGGGGCCTGCCTGCCGGGCGGCCCGTCAGCGGAAGGAGGAAGCGTCATGGCTGAGGCCTGGGCAGGTTTCTCGCAGGAGGAGTTGAGGCGCCTACGGGACCAGCGCCCAGGTATGGACCGCGGCTGGGCTCTGCTGGGGCCGGGGCTTCGGGCCGGCTGTAGTGCGGGGGGCAGCGGTGCTGGGGGCGGCGCGGAGGAGCTTGCGGGCCTTCGGCATCCGGTCAGCCGCCGCAGCTGCACCTACCTCCCTTCGTCTCCTCAGCTCCGGGCCCATCAGTCCCCTACATCCACTTCTGTGGCCATCCGCTCAGCTCTTCTAGACCATCCCCACATCAAACACCTCGGGTTCTTTAGGGAGTCCCTTGTTTCCCCACCCAGTCCCTCTGCCGCTCCCGTCCCATACTCCATCTCTCACTGCTCCCGGCTGTCTCCTATGCAGCCCTTCTGTCTCTCAACCCGCAAATCTCTGATACATTTCCAGATGTTCTAGCTCCTTGTCCTGCACCTCTGTCTTCCTGTACACTGCCCCAGCCATGTTCCTAGCTTCCTCTGTGTCTGTCAACTTGTTATTTCTTATTCACTTTATAACCCTCCAGTTTGTCCACCAGCTTGTCTGGCACCCTTATTTAGTTCTAGATCCATCTCTCCATCATTGCTGTAAGAGTTGCCTCACTCCTATGTATGGTTCTTCCTTTAGTCCTGTAGTCCAGGCCCCTTATTCCTGCCTCTTCCCATTTTGTATGTTCAGATCCTTTAAAACTCTTGATTCTTAGGCTAACAAAATATTTCCAGGTTCCTTGGTGTACCCAAATTTTGCCTTCCCTTGACTTTTCCTTATGTTGGTTTTGCACCAGTTTGCTTGCTTAGAAAAGCTTATTCACAGAGTCTGTCTTTGGTCTTAAGACTTGGTTTTAATCCTGTTTCTGCCTCTTGTCCATTGATAGATTTGTATGAACCCTCAGAGCAGCAGCATCACCCCCACACTGCAAACAAGAGTCGGAAGCAATCCTTGCGAGAAAAAGCTCTCCAGCAGCAATGTCAGAAGCTGGGATTGCAGGGTGGAGCAGTGTCTGTGCCTCCTGAGCAGTTACTTTCTGTACCAAAACACAAACCTTGTCATCCTCAGCAGCCTGTGCCACCACTTCACCCTCCTTCAGCAGGAGATCAAAGGCAAAATGACAACCAAGACCAGCAGAAGGAAGTAGCACCAGTAGATCCCTGTAATGGCAGTGACAGCGTCCAGGCCCGCCTTGCAAACCCCAACTCCAAAGTGGAAAAAAAGAAAGTGGAATTGTTAGTAAGTTGGTAAAATCAGGGGATAGGTTTTATTGTTCTGTATTGGTTCATTCTTTTCTTGTGAATTAAAGCAAACTTTTTTATATCTAATAGGAAGGTTTGAGAGATCGTGTTTGCCGTCTCTATGCTGAACCTTTGGGTTTCATATCTGGTTGTGTTAAACCTGACTAAGGACCAAATTCTGTAGTGTAATCCGTGCAGATATGTGCCATGCTGTCTTTGGGTAATTTCCTATGGTATTAGGACCATCATAAAGTGTCCAAGATGTAGAAGTGGTTTATGAAGACTTCATTTCACCATTGTTCTGTGTGTGCAAGCCAGCAGCCACAACAGAAGGCCCTTTTGAGAGCAGATATGCTCTGATTTGTGTAACTTTATATTCCCTTTACAATATTGCTGCAGATCTGTGAATGCCAAAAGTGTTGGTAAGGATGTAAAACTTCAGGTTTAAGCAGTTCTCTAGCTTTTATGATTCAAGATGAGGCCAATTTCAAGACTCTCTCCCTCTGCATCAGCCAACAGTGGGTTGTGTCTGCTTCCCGCAGAAGCTTCAAAGTGATACATGTAAGACAGAGAAAGGAAAAAGTTCTGAACATGGCTTTCTGGGAATCTTATTGAATGTGGTAATCACACTAGTTCATCACCCAGAATTCAGATGATAGCCTATAAAAGGAAGCTGCTGCCTAACTGCCAGAGGGCAGTCATTTCCAGTGTGAGAAATTACTTGGTTTTACCTCTTGATGTTTGTCTTCTTGTCTGTATCCACATGCTAATTTTATTTTCTTCCTCAGCAGGCAAAACAAGATGTGAGGGACAAAAGGATGAGTTCTTTCTCTAGGGCATATAGTTTATTTTTAAAACACTATTTTTAAAACAATGTTGCTGCAGCTTAGAGTTCCTATGCAGGTCCAAACTTTTCTGCCCAATATAATCAACAAACACTAGATGGCCACTAAACTTCCTTGCATGATTTGTATTCTCCCAAAACAGAGGTGAGCAGCTTTCCAGGTGTAGTGTGCCAGACCCAATGGCTGGTTAAATCTGTCTTTAGGCTCTCAGAGGTGACTGAAGGTACTTAATGCTGGAGAGGCAAGACTGTGGCAATCAGCAGCACTTGTTTGGAGAAACAGTGCATAGCTTCTGTCAAAATCAAAACTCAAAAGGATTCAGGAGGTTCTGTTTTGCAGAGGTTTGCCTTGAGAGCTGGAGCTGCTGGCCATGCTGCTGCCATTTACCTGATGAGCTCCTGGCTGTAATCACTTACCTGCAGATAACTGTCCTGTCAGCGGAAGAGCAGCACTTCGAAAAGCAGTGCTAAATTCCTCTTGTGGGTGCAGTTCACAGTAGTACTGGCTGCTCAGGTCCTTCCTGGTAGTGGAAAAATAGGCACTGTTTGTCTGGGGAAAAGGTAGCTAAAGCTTTGCAGAAAGGTTTTCCATCTGTGAGGAGCAAATGCCACTTAGTTGCAACAACCACCCCCTGAACCTGCTGAATTAAGAGCCTGTGCATTTGAATTTTAATCTTACTGAAAATATTTATATGAAGGTGTAGAAATAGGGTGTGGAGGAGAACTCAGAAGAGTTATTCTTGTGCAGATATGGTTAAAATTAACATAGCTGGGTTACTTGGGTGTTTTTAAGTTAAGCTATTTTTAAACTGAGACTTCTTGAAAGAGGATATGAAGAATACAACACGGTAGAAAAGTGGCAAAGCAGGTTTTGTGTCTCCTTAATCCTACCCAGCTGTGTTGACACATTGTCTCCTCTTGCTTTCCATCCTCTGGGACTAGTTGTATCTCTTAGTAGATGTTGCCGGGGAAATGGAGTCCATATAACTCTATCCCTGGTGGCAAAACTGAATTCTTGTTCTTCATTGTTGCTCATTTTCACTGCAACTTTTACCAACCTTTCATTTGTACCAGTTTAATTATCTGTGGGCTGTATTATAAAACGGACCCGTGAAATGATCTGTTTTATAAAAAAAAACATTTCCAAAAAAGAGGCTGTGTTGGCAGACAGAGCAAATTGTGACTAGTAGCAGGTCTAGCAACTTGAAACTGCTTCTACCTAGTGGGGAAGCACATCCTTTAAATGAAAAATTCTATCAATTTCTGTAAAAGTGCTACATGCTTCCTCTAAGCAAAGCTGAATTAGCCAGCAGCTTACTTGCTTATGAATATTTTTGTTCTGATCAGCAGATTTCATCTGGAAGTGTTTTATTGGTCTGAAAGACCTCTTGCAGATGATGATTCTTTCCTCAGAACCAAAACCTGTTTATTGTTCCTTTTGCATTTTTAGAGTTTACTCTAGGAAATATGATGGTGAATATTCATGTTGTTTGGGGAATAGCTGGAGAAATGAACTTTCTGTTAATTTTAATCTTCTTGTTAATGAGCAGGCAGGAAAAGTCTCGATGGGAAATCCTCCAGCAAGAGCAACGGCTGATAGAAGAGAAGAATAAACGGAAGAAGGCACTCCTGGCCAAAGCTATTGCTGAGAGGTAAGGGACTATGCTAAACATGGGCTGAGGCAGGGATTACTTCTCATCTGCAACCAGTTGTGTATCTTCTATTTGAATCTCACTTTTTCCTCTTCTCTGTGCTCTGTATGTACTGCTCCACAAATGAGCAGCTGTGGTCGACATTTCCCTTTGATGGCAAGTGCTGGCTAAGAAGTTGTGACAAGCTTTTCACTCTTCCAAAGCTACAGCTCTATGCCCAGATGGAAAAGTTATCTCAGAATTTGAGAATTAACTGATGTCCTTATACCTCTTTGTAAGGGTGTATTTGGAAGTTGAGCTCTGATGCTCATCCCTCCTCTGTTCCTGATTTGTTTTCACTAGATTTAAGGAAAGTTTATTTGATTCCTAACCTATGAAGAGAAAGTATAACTATGCCTGTTTGGGCTTTTGACTTACTAGTATGTGAAAAGTGTTGAGAAGACAATCCACTTTAAGAAGGTATCATTGTACCTCTGGCTAATTAGAAATTATAAAAATTCACAAGTTCTCACAGTTGCTAGCTCTTGCTCTTCCAGGGACCAAACTTTAGGCATTGTACAGGGTTGTCCACCAAGATAGTTTAAGGGAAGGCAAGGTATGTAGGGAAGGATACTAGAGCAGCTGATAATACTGTATCAAGGAAGGAGGTGTGAAGCTTTCAGGCTCACAGTGTTCTCCCAGATATGTATTATGTTCTGCCCATCAAAGCTCTTGGGTAGCACAGGTGAATATAGCCAGTGCTGTGCGGAAAATTCTCTTTGGGGTTCTGAAGGTTTTGTTTACCTTTGCCAAGCAGAGGTAAAACACATTTGATCTGAATCAGTCTAGGACACCGAACATGGGTGTGACTAAGCTGGCTTCTTCCTCCTGGAAGCAGAGCATGAGAAAGAGAGGAGGAGCTGGCTTCTTCCTCCTGGAAGCAGAGCATGAGAAAGAGAGGAGGACTTGGGAGTCTGACATTCAAAGGCCTTCTTCAGTCTCTCTGCAGTACTATAGGATATCTCTTTCTCTCCACGTCCATCAGCTGGTCTAATAATGAGATATGATGTTACTTCCTACATATACAATTATAGAATGGTTTGGGTTGTGGAAGGAACCTTAAAGATCATAAAGATCACATCTAGTTTTACTTTCAAGTATTTGCTTTGGGGTCTAAGGCAGTGGCTAAAAAGCATGGTTTTGCTGGTGGTGACTGGTGTAAAAGCTTGTTATTTAGCTTGTTTGGGAGTAAAATTTGTCAGAGCTTGCTGCCCTTAGCAGCATTTAGTTTTCAGAACTTAGGAATGAATAAGCTGAGTTGAAAAAGGTTGCATAATGCTTGATTGAAATCCTTTGTGTTCAATGTGAAACTTTCCATTGACTTCATTGGGATTTGACTAGGCCTTTTGGGAATAATTTTACAAAATGGAAATCAAGCTTAGGTTAGGTGACTTTTTGGCCCCTACTAACTGAGCTTCTTTGAAAGGGGATATTTGTAGGGCTAAATACCCTTCCCCCTCTCACTTCCCCCCCAAGCCATTTCCTGTTTCCTTACACTGAGAACTACTTAGATACAGCAGCTTCTTGTGTGTTTCCACAGTAAAGAAACACAATCCATTTTAGCCTCTTTGATTATAGTCATTACATAATTTTGCCATAGTGTTTTAATAGCAGGCATTTTATATCCCTGTGGATATTAAAAAAGATCAAAAGTCTTAAATCGTAAAGGAGAAACCTTCTCTTAAGTTGGTTGCTCTGCAAATTAAATGGGGCCTGTTGTGTGAAGAAGATAGGCTTGAAAAGGAAAAAAAAAAAGCATCTTCCTTTTGCAGATCTAAAAGAACTCAAGCTGAAACAGTGAAACTGAAAAGGATTCAGAAGGAGTTACAAGCTCTGGATGACATGGTATCTGCTGACATTGGCATCCTGCGGAACCGCATTGATCAGGCCAGCTTGGACTACTCCTATGCCCGGTACGTGACAGACAGGGAGGAGGGAATAGTCCTGCCTGAGTGAAGAGAGAAAATGCTGTTTCCTGTCACCAAAACAGTAAGGGAGTTTTAACACTGTAATAATTCATAGTTAAAATGGCCACAATCTGGGGGTCTTTCAAATAAACTGAAGAGGTTTCCTGACTGCAGACTGTGCTTTCCAGCTTCATGCTGTCACAAGGCATACTTTATTGCTTTAACTGTGGAGTTGTCTGTAAGCCCTGCTTTACTGTTTCGAGGTTTATTTCTTCTCAGGGGGGAAAGAGTTGGGGTTTTTTAAACTCCTAAAAGGAAAGTCCTTTTCAGGGAAACTTGCTCTGGTCCTGTTGGAATCAATGGGACCAGTTAAGCTTAAGACATGTAACACTGCTGAAATGCTTTTGGAACTGGGATCAGAAATTGAAGAAAAAAAGCAAGCTTTCGTCCTTCAAAATATGCCTTTAGTCACTCTGGTTCTGATGAGTTTCTGAAATGCAAGAAATTAATCGGAACACACTATCAGTTATGGGTAAGCCACAACATCATTAGATAAAATTCAGTGTGTTTATGTAGCCATTTAATAAAATGGAAATGATTGATTGCTGTTTTTGGTTCACATTCAGTGTGTTAAACATATATAGAATCATAGAATAGTTAGGGTTGGAAAAGACCTTAAGATCATGTAGTTCCAACTCTCCTGCTAGGGGCAGGGATACCTCCCACTAAACCATGCCACACAAGGCTGTGTCCAACCTAACCTTGAACACCACCAGCAGTGGAGCATTCACAACTTCCCTGGGCAACCCATTCCAGTGCCTCACCACCCTTACAGTAAAGAATTTCTTCTCATATGCAGTCTAAACTTGCCCTGTTTAAGTTTGAACCTATTACCCCTTGTCCTGTCACTACAGTCCCTAACAAAGAGTCCCTCCCCAGCATCCCTATAGGCCCCCTTTCAGATACTGGAAAGCTGCTATGAGGTTTCCACACAGCCTTCTCTTCTCCAGGCTAAACAGCCCCAACTTTCTCATTCTGTCTTCATACGGGAGGTGCTCCAGTCCCCTGATCATCCTCGTGGCCCTTCTTTGGGCTTGTTCCAACAGTTCCATGTCCTTTTTATGTTGAGGACATGAGAACTGCACACAATATTCTAAGTGAGGTCTCACAAGAGCAGAGTAGGGAGGCAAGATCACCTCCCTCGACCTGCTGGTCATGCTTCTTTTGATGCAGCCCAGGATACGGTTGGCTTTCTGAGCTGCAAGCACACACGGCAGCCAGCTCATGTTCATTTTTCTCATCAGCCAACACCTCCAAGTCCTTCTCCACAGGGCTGCTCTGAATCTCTTCTCTGCCCAACCTGCAGCTGTGCCTGGGATTGTTCCGACCCAGCTGTAGGACCTTGCATTTGTCATGGTTAAACTTCATCAGGTTGGCATCAACCCATCTCACAAGTGTGTCAAGGTCTCTCTGGATGGCATTCCTTCCCTCCAGTGTATCAACTGAACTACAGAGCTTGTAGTTCTACTCTTTGCTGAGGGTGCACTCAATGCCACTGTCCATGTCACCCACAAAGATATTGAACAAGACCAGTCCCTAACACCGATCCCTGAGGGACACCACTTGTTACTGGTCTACAGCTGGACTTTGAGCCATTGAGCACTACTTTTTGTGTGCAGCCATACAGCCAGTTCTTTATCCACCAAGTGGTCCACCTATCAAATTGATGTCTCTCCGACTTAGAGACAAGGATGTCATGTGAGACAGTGTGAAATGCTTTGCACAAGTCCAGGTAGAGGACATCAACTGCTCTACCTCTGTCCATCAGTTCTGTAGTTCTACTATGTGTTGACCTCAAGCCAATAAGCACAGTAATTAGTCTTTGAAAAAATAGCAGCAACAGCTAAAAAATAATTTTTTTTTCTTTTTTTGTGTTATTATCATTTGAAATATCTAAGATTAACTGTAGTTTCAGTAGCTGAGTTCATATTAATACAGAATTTAATACCCTGAAGAGAAAAAAACATATATTTTAGGTTTAAGTCTGGTTTCTAAAACCGTTAAGTGCTACTGGAAATTTCCTTACCAAAATTTGGTAGTAATTTATCTATTTGAAATGCTTACTCTCTTAAGGGTGTATAACAAAAGTGGCTTTGATGCTTATAAAGCAACTTTTAATGAAGGTAGCAAACGAGCATGCTGATATGACACTAAACTTCACAAAACACTTGATAACTTTCATGAACTTGGCAACTCTGCCTTTTTGTGAGGGAGGGATTTGGAAATGTGAGTTAGGTACTTTGGTGTTATACTTTGTGTGCATTATGATCCAAAGCTGGTTTACTTTTAATTGGTGTCTTTTTAAGCAGTTTTCAGTTCTTGCCTTGTATTTTAGGGCTAAAACACAAATCATTTCATTAGATCAAAAAACACATTATTAAATGGTCCTGAACCCATACATAGCTTGGGGCATTGGGCAATTGCTGTGGAATGCAATTTTCATAAATATGATATGAAGAATATGTGTGAATTCAGCCCAATGGTTTAGCTATACAAAAGCTTCCAGCATAGTATTAGTTTTTCGATTTCACATACGTCAGCCATGGAAATCTTTATTTTCTTGAAGGGGAAACATAAGTGGGCATCTTCTGGACACTGCAGACATAAACTTTACAGCTGGGTCAAAGTTTTGTGGTTATAACAGGGCATATTTGGGAAGAGGTTTCTATGTCTTATTTCCTTCTGTTTCCCTAAGCAAGGGATTTCTTCTGTCTTCTGTTGCTTTGCTTAACCAGATATTTGAATCTGGTTTTATAAAACAGCTGGATTCTTTATTCAACAACCTTACTAATATTAGTTTTATGAATGCTGTGTAAGATATGTCATGTAGTCATTCTCCAAAAGCTTTTGCATGTTCGCTTTCATGATGAGTAGGATTGCATCTACCTTTCTACTAAGAAAATCAGAATGTATGGATTCACTGAATGTAATGGAAGATGCATCACTAATGTGGTCACTAACCATTAAAGATCTAGATATTCTGGAGGTGTTAATCTCAACAAATACTTGGAATATTTCCTTTTTGCTGTATTTGTCATGGTAAGAGGTGCAAATTGGCAGGTGTATGTTGGGTGGATGCTTACAAGAAAATTCTACATCTGTTGCCATGCAAAAGTTGCAATCACTATTGATGTCATATGCTGTGTCAATCTGTGCTGCTCATGATTTTCTGAACATACATACGGGTGGCTGGAAGGGTAGAATTTTAGGCCAGATCTGAATGTGAATGTGTGTAGCACCACGGTAGCATCTGTATCTGTCAGGTGGATGGCTGGGTTAGAAAAACCACAAAACTGTTTTGCAGTGTTTCAGTTTGTTAGGTAGGTGTTCATTAGAATTGTAAAGTACTACAATTCTGATGGTTTCTTTCTGCTGCTAGTGATGCATCTCTTAGAATAGGCAGTAAAAATGCTTGTTCATTATTCAGTCTGTAGATTTCAGACAAGCAAATTAACTCTTGGAAAACAGCAGCAGTAGAGAGGCTAATGTGTTAAGAGGAGAAGATTTGATCAATTCACACTTACTTTCTTCCTTTTTACTAACATAGAAGCATATCATAAATAGCTGGCATAATGTATTGCAGAGCATACTGCATTTCAGGGATGCTTAAAGTATCTGTCAATGTGTCAGATTGTGAAGTGTTTTGAGACTTAACCCACTAGAAATGATGTTTTTTCCAGGAAGCGGTATGATAAGGCTGAGTCGGAGTATGTGGCAGCCAAGCTGGACCTGCAACACAAGACAGAGATTAAGGAGCACCTCACAGAGCACCTGTGCACAATCATACAGCAGAATGAACTTCGCAAAGCCAGGAAGCTGGAGGAGTTAATGCAGCAGCTGGAAGTGGAGGCAGATGAGGAAAATCTGGAACTTGAGATAGAGGTGGAGCGGATGCTGCAGCAGCAGGAGGCAGAAGCAGGGAGACAAGCCAGCCAGTCATACAGTCATGCTGGGACAACTAAGGAAAACCTCACTCCCAGTGTTACGGTGCAGGAGAATGAACACGCTAATCATGCTGTTGCTTCTCCAGCTATTTCTGAACAGTTGCTTCAGTCTCAAAACTCTGGTACCAAATCCCTCTCCAATATGGACAGCCAAACTCAGGCAGTAAATGTGACTCCAGGAAACTCCCCAGCTTGTTCTGCTACATGACTTATTATATTCAGATAAGCCAGACGGTTATGATTGATATACTCTCTGCAGGCTTGTGTTATCTGGGCTTCTGCAGTGCCAGTAATACGCACTTAATTTCTCTTTTCCTTTAATACGGTTCTCAAATTTTAAAGGTATCTTTGTTGGGTTTTTTTTTCCCCTTCCTCACAATACTGCCTTTTGGGGCTTACCATCTGTCATCATCATTTTGGTTTAAGTTCATGTTCAAATGCCCAGCTTTTCATGGGACTTTGTATCTTTCTCAAAGAGGATACTTGGAAGCAAACAGTGGGGATTTTCCAAAGGCTTTCACCATATTACTATTACAGATACCTGTTGCAAACAGTGTGTAGGAGGTACATATCTACAGGAGAGAACATCACAACTTAGACTGCTCCTGAGCAAATCTGTCTCCTGACAACTGCGTTGGGATGTTTATCTTCCTTTGTATCTATAAGGGATCAGTTTTCAATGGTTTTTAATCCTTTGAAACCCAGGTGCTTGCTTTAGTTGTCTTCGTAGATGATCCTCTCTCTTGATTTAATGTAAATTTGCATATTGAGGCAAATTGCAGTCAGTTGTAATATTTCCTATTTATCACTTTGCCTATTTCTTCCAGATGACACTAGATCAGACAAAATATGTGTATTGCTGACATTATCTATGAAATCACAGCAGCTATGATTTAACAAAAATTATTGGTTACAGTTTAAGACATTGTAGGATGTGTGATGTAGAAGTAGAAACACACAAAAGAAAGTATGTTACAATTAAAACTGTTCCATTACAAACATTTTTCCTCTGTCATAGTTGCCTCAAATTTCCAATAATTAGCCAGAGATCTTGAAATGAATAATTCCCACAGGATGTTGTAATTGAGCCCATTTTTGCATAACATTCAGTGCATTTTCTTGCCTGAAGTGCGGGTGTGTACCCCACAAGAAGTTCATCTGGTTTGCTCTATTGCCACTGAATGACTTTAAAAAGCTATTCCAGGTGGACAAAGTCTCAGGAATTAAAATAGAGAACATAGGCAAACCTCCCATAAACTGACTGCAGCTGCAAACCATGGGGACTGTGTTCATAATTAACTATTTTGTAATAGAGGAAGGCTGCTTTCATTGTGGAAATGGTTTCTGTAATACCTGACCTGAACATGTCAGTCAGAATTTATGAATTAGTTACTGAATGATGGCATCAAATATATAAATGGGACACTGATTGTCTCTATGGCTTTAATAGTGGAAAAACATGTCACTACATTTCATTTTTATTCTATTAATAAATCAATGCATCTTCTATGCAATGTGTTTACTTTCAGTTGTGATATCTGATACTAATACGTGTATTCAGGATTGTTTTTCCACAGGAGCAGATAAGTGGCAGAATCAGATATATCCTTTGGCAACTTGCCACTGTGTGAAAGTAAATCCTTAAAAAAGGCTATTCCAAAATACAAAAACAAATGAAGCAAAGACATGGCAGGATATGGTTTGGCAGGAGTCTTTTCAGGTAACTATGGCCCAAGGCAGCAGTGGAAAATCTCTACTGGTAGTTCCCATACAGAGGAGAAAGAGGAATCTCTTTCCTAGCTGCTCACAATCATGGATGATTGAAGTTAGAAAACTCCAAAATAACATTTGAGATACATATGAAGCATTGCTCTACTACTGCTGATACAATGCATTCCCTGTTACTTTGCTGGAAGACCTGGTCTAAAAGCTGAAGATTTTACTGTATTGTGAGAAAATTGTGACTGACTTCCTTTGCTCTGTCTGCAGTTGCAGAACAGCTTGTAGCAACCTGATTATGACTTTCAAAACTGGATGCTAGTAAGTGCAATAATAATTTAATTGTACCATTCTTGTTTCCATCCTCTGCAGCTGTCCCCAGTTGCTCCTCAAGAGAGTGAGTCCTAGTGGATAGGTCTATTCCTTGTTACAATTGTATTCAGCTCATCAGGGGGCATACAGAAGAGCGTCTGACAGAAGTTGAATTGTAATGGTATTTACAGGAAGCACATGCATACATTTTGCATATAATTTATTGGTTCTCTAGTAGGCTAAAATGTGGCTTAAAATAGGCCTACTAAATGCACCTTGTTATCACAGGTAAGATTACTTTTTGAACTCCTTAAACCAAAAAAGGCAAAAATCCACAAGTCCAAAGTTCTTTTTTGACAACTACTTAAGCATATGAGCTTCCTAGAAGGGAGTAAGTTTGTATCCAACAAAACTACTTAGAAACTGAAAGTCCCCATTGCTATCCTGACAGTGCTGGTGCTGTTTCTGCCTGACAGGGAAGCTGCTGTTGTTACAATCAGCAGTTTCTGTTCTCTTACAAGTCCCTCATCAAAGTTCTGCCTATTTCTATCTGTCTAACTTCTGAGCTTGCAAAAAGAAGTGAACTGGCTGGAAGCCACATGAAACAGCCTTGTGAAATACAATAGGCAGCCTAACATTTGGTTGCTCTCTCTAGACAGGGAGTGCAAGAGTTAAATTGTTTGATCTGAGTTATGAAGCCTTTCTCTGACATGTGATATAAACCACTACCATGGTGTCAGTTCCACTTTGGAAGTTCTCAAATGTTTTGATGGGTGCCAGTATGCCGGTTTAACGTTCCCCCTCTGCCGGAGCCAAGCAGTCCAGTCATAATTGTAACAACATGTGTGCTGGTCAGAAATGCCAGGAGATGATTTTGGTGCAACAAAAGGATTGGGGTTTTTCCTTGTTTTAAGGAAAGTGAGCAGTTGGAATTGAGGCTCTTCAAGCAAAAGCCATTTCTATCTTTGGAGTAGCAGGTAAGTCTGACAGTGTTGCTGTTGTCACTGGAGAGCATTGAAGGCGGGTGTGCTGTCCACTCAGTTGGTATGGTGTATCTCTTCAGAAAAAAATGAAAAAAGTTCAGCATAGATCACAAATGGGTGGGCACATTTCTAAGCGAGGACCTCTTGTAGGTAAAGGTAGAAGTCTGAATGTGAAGCATGCTGGGGTTCAACACCCATGGCAGGGAAAATAAAGCAACATGTGATACTTGAAAATAACACTGCAGGGCTTATCACAGAGTAATTGCAATCTCCTGTGGCAATATAGCCATTTCTGTGTTGAGCCACCACATTACCACTATGAGAAGAAGTGGAAAACATTGATGTATACTGCTGTGAGAATGTTACAAAGCATGTTATAATTGCCCATGTTGCAGTTTGGCCAGGATGTTGAGAGTAACACTCCCTCCTCTGTCAAGAAGTGTTTAAATGAGCACAGATGGTCGTGGCTCAGCCTGGGGTTCCCATGAATGTCTAGTGCATGGTGTAAAACACTTGGACAATCCCCAATCTGATTGTATATCCAGCCAGATGAAGTTGAGCTCTAAAGAGGTTTCAGCTTAGGGTAGCTATCTGAGGAGTCCCGGACTGAGTTTGGTAGTTTTGTGTGATTCTGTGTAGACATAGCATCTTCAGTCTCTGCTCCACTTTTGTTCATGCCATAGTTGTGTATAAAGGCTCATGCAGTTACTGAGAGCTAGATAAAATTTATCTTCAGGCCTGATCCAACCCGGAAGTCATATGTTCAGCACTTTGGTATTATTGCATGATCCCTTTTCTAATTCTGTGGATATAGGTATGGTGTGTAAGGGACAAAGGGTTTTGGCAGTGGCAGTGCAAACAGGGTGTAGAGATGTGGCCTGGTATTATAGAAACCGCATGTTTGTTAAATGCCCTATTTAGGCTTGTCCTCATGGTCCTATTAAAGCGAGTGTTGGCTTCTTTGATGGGACACAAGACTGGTTTCCTTCATCATTTCCCCTGATTTATGTCCCAGCAGCAAAATTCTATGTCAGTGGGGAAAGACCAAGTAACGAGAGGAGGTAGCCAAGCCTCACCCCCTTGCCCCCTTGGCATGATAGGACATTAGCTCCTTCAAACCCTTGCCTTTGGCAGTCTGTTAGTTACAGGGTTTAAATCATACCTTTTAAGATACAGATAGAGACACTAAAAATCTTGGGCCATTCTGAATTAGAGCCTGGATTGTGTAGTTAGAGTCATTTTCTCAATTAGCTAAACATAAATCAGTATAACGAGGTGGGAGCACTGGGCAGGTTTAGTACCTTGTCTCTCTTGCCTCTGTCCATACCACTCCCACCTGCTTGTTTGGCTGATCAGCCAGTGATTTTATTTTTCCACACTGCTAGAGCTGAGCAGTGGGTTTTAATGTCTGAACTGGCTTTCACACCTGGCATGTGCGCGTGAGAGGTGAGAACGGGGAGAAATTGCTCTTGCACAGTAAGTAAAGCAGGCCTCATGTGGCAGAGACCTGACAGTGTCAGCATTCCATGCCACACCGTCCTTCAGAGGATGTGAGCAGTGTCCTGTTGAATAGGCAATGGTGTTCAGAAAGTCTAGGAGCAGTAGGGATGCCGTTTGCTGTGGTATCCGGGACTCGAAAGCATGTGTGGGGACCAGAGTGTTGCATTTGTACTTCAGAGCTGGGTAGCAAATGCATGACTCCCTTTTCCAGGGCTACACCATGTAAGGGCTGTGCTATTTTCTGTAGACTGTTGGATGATTGAGGTGGGACAGGCTGCCTTGCAAGCCCTGTCCAGCCCAGTCCTCTGGAGGAGCACTGGGATCTATCTGAGCAGGCGGTAAGATAAAAGCTTGGAGATTCATCACAGCAGAGAATGAAACCCCAAGTACTAGATGAGCCTGTTTTGTGCCTTGTGATGCCATTGAAGTAGATATAAATCATCCAGCATGAGAGCTGCAGTGCTAGGGACACCTCTTTGGTCTCTGGCATTTTGCAGAATGGGGGAGGATGTGGAAAGGTGGCTGAATTAAGGAACAGAGTCACTGTTGATTCAGACCATGCATGGGCTGAAACCATGGCCCTTCCTGAGTCTGATTGCAAGGGTTGGAGCCAAGTAAGACAAAAACACCCAAACCAACTTTAGTTGCTTTGTGTGTAATTAAAATGAAACATGAGTCATAAATAAATCTCTGAATAACTGGGACTGTTAAACTTTTCCCCTGTAAAGTTTCTTGCTTTTCTCTGAAGCAATTGGTAGTACCGGTGATGTATCTGAACATAGAATCATCTAGTGTGATCTCTCATGTTCTTGTTATCGGTGCTGATTGTGCCCTTCAGATGTCCTTCTGACATTTCTCTGTGGTGCAGAGTAATAGGTCTTTGTTCTGATTTGTAGGCATTACCTGATAATGCAGGGCCAAACTGAGCCCAAGATCTCAGTCTGCTTCTTTATTGGAAAGGCATTGCTCTGACTTCACTGTGACTTGGGATTCAAACAAATACTGCAACAGGCTTATAATAGAGCAGCAGCAGTCAAGGTCTCACTGACATGCATCTGGGGCAGCTCCACATGCATAATTGCTGACCGTATGTTGCTTCTATGCTAGTACCTAAATGTCCTGAAGGAGACTCTATATGCACACGTTCACATACACAGCTTCCTTCTTAAAAGAGCCAGTGAAGGAGATAGTAGAACAAAGGACAGAGTCGCCCCATGAATTTCAAGCTTAGCAGTGTCATGAGGTGTCTTGCTAGTAATCAGTATCAAGTGAGGCCCTGGCCACACTCCAGTCACAAGGTCCAGCAACACCCTTCAGCTACCTACCACGTAGCTAAAGGGCAGATGACTTTCATGACCATTCATTCCACATGGCTGTGAACTGCCATGTCCCCATCTGCAAAGAAGATGGAGACTCCCTTTTCACAAGGAATCACATGGGAAAGATTGAGTAATGTGTACAAGTTACTCCTGGGGAGATTCCAATTGAACACTAGAGGAAAATATTTCACAATGAGAACAATGAGCCATCTCCCCAGGTGTGTGGTGGACTCCCCAACATTGGACGCTCTTAAGATTTGGCTATACAGGATGCTGGGTCATCTATTCTAGGTCATGACTGCCAGGAAAGGTTGGACCAGATGATCCTTGAGGTCCCTTCCAGCCTAGTAGTCTAGAGATGGAGAACCCTGGGAGTCATTCCTAGGCAGCAGATAACAGAAGGTCACCGTTGGTGTGACTCCTTCACTAAAAGGTAGAGCTAGGTATCTAACAGATGGTGTCTCAGCAAACCGTGGTATCTTCCTTACTTTGTCCATGTGGAAGAGACATGTTGCAGTACCACAGCCTTAGGAGGTACTTCATCGTCAGCCCAGGAGGGGTGCCTCACTAGTCTGTGTGTGCTGTGGCTCAAAAGGCACAAATTTGCTATCCTTCAGATTGTTAGTTTGGGCAACAAATCATAATGTCATTGAAGACCCATGCTGTGAACCTGTGCTGAAATCTGTGCTGAGATGCACTCACTGCCTTTGCAACATGAGCTCACTGGAGCAAAACAGCTATATCTTTGCAGGCTCAAGTCACTTTTCCCGTTCCAGACTGGACAGCTTTTCTGCCCCAAGGAGGAGTCAATCCAATTCAGACATCATATTCTTCAAAGTAGCCCGGTTTGGATCTGGATTAGGTTTTTGAGGATCAGTAAAGCCTTGCATGATGTTTTGAGTAGTTCTATAGCTGTTTAGGTGATGATTCTTGTTGCTGATTGTGCATATTTCATACTCTGTAGTGCTGATGGTGTCCTAGTGGTTGTGTCTCTGGCTTTGCTATTCTGTGAGCTTCAAGTGGTCCCATATTTTGGTGGTTAGCCTCATGGCAGAGGAGATGATGCTTTTAGCATGAGGATGTGCTCATAAAATATGAGGTCCATTTCAGCATTTTTCTAACACACTTCTCTGATTCTCCATGAAGAAAATCTTGCCGCTGTTTAAAAGTCATGCCTGGTTCCCTGCAGGATTTTCTTCTTGTTTCCAGATCTCCTCACCTCAACCACCCTCTCTGCCAAAATACCAGTTGTTTTCTTTTCTGCGTTCCTCAAATCAAAATATTTAGCCATGGACTTTTCTCCATGACATCCCACTGCATCCCCTGACTACTGTGGAGTCAGCCTCATTGACATTAACCAGTTTTGCAAGAAAACAGCACTGTCGAGCAGGCAGACTCCCACTCCTGGACTTGCTCAGCATATTTGGTATTGCCAGTGACAGTCCCCCTGTGAGTCTCTTAGGGGTGCTGCTCTCACTGGCAGAACCTGAGAAGCTATAGGAAATTATTTTCTTATCCTGGCCATTGCACGTGGACATTCATGATGATTCTTTCCGGACTTGACATCCACAAAGCTGTACCTGCATTTCATAGGGGAGGAATCACGAAAAACTTTACACGGTCTAGTCCATCTCTTTTGCCCCAACTGCCTGCAGCACTGGAGTCATCCATTTCTCAAACCATCCCAAGCCACCGGTGAGTTTTCTCCTTCTGTCCTGCAACTAGTTTCCCTTCCTGCCTCTAGTAGCTGCCAAGAGTCTTCATGGACCCATCAGTCGTCCATGCTAGGGAAATAACCAGGGCTTTTCAAAGCAGTCAGGCTGAGCAGAATGTGGGGGAGTCCAAGGTGATACTGGAAGTGTTTTGATTTATAGAATTCAAACTCAGTAGCATTAAACTTGCAGCCAGTATCAGAAGCTTACATCCCTATTGTTTCTTCGACTTCTCACAGGCTTTGGGGTTATCCACAATCACCATTACACCTTAAATGCTTGCACTCAGAAATCTTTGCTTTCACCTCCTGTGTCTGTGACCCCAGAGGTGGCTGTTTTGAGTTGATCACCTCTAGAGAGGTGACAGATGATAACCCATCTGAGCATTCCTGGAGAGTACAAGAGGGAGACTTCCTGATGGGGTGACTGCTAGGGAAGGCATTTGTGATGGCTGCAATCCACAAACACATCAAAGGTGCAAATGGCTTTTATCAAGAGGCAGTAAAACTTTAATCCAAAGTCCACTTTAATGTATTTGCCACATATTTTAAAGGGAGCTGATATCAGGAGTGCTTTTGAGTGTTTTAAAAATTCTCCTGGACCTTTGTCTTACAACTCTCTCCACTCTGGAAACCTGATGCTTTTGTTTCTGGGGTCCCAGATGTTTGGGACTCGTGTCTATGGGGAGAGTGCGAATTGAGACCATTTCTAAACCCCTTCTGAAGTATGGGCACAAATAGCTTTTTTCCTAGCTCTGAACCCCTGTAAAGCTCCCGATTTTTTTTATTTTTTTTAACCACAGATCACACTTGCAGCAAATACCAACTCCTCAGTCAGAAAGTGAGACATCTTCATGTTCATTTGTCAACAATCCCTCATTTCCAGCTCAGTAAGGCTGCAAAACAGTGGTCCTTTAGTATCCTGGGGTGCTTTCCTCTAGTGTGGAGTTTAAGGCTGGTCCTGTTTTGCTGGAAGAAATCTAACGTTAGTGTGGAAAACAGGAGCAATTCCCTGGCAAGACCAGAGGAACTGTAGCCTTTCTCATTTTCTTTATTTTCTTTTTCTGCAGGAGAGTCAAAACATCACTGCTTTCATTTGGAAAGGGCAAGTGACTTTCCCATGCCGTAATACCCAGCAAGTGTTGAGAGAATGTGGTTACATAAAACCATATTTTTAATGCAACCGACAGACTGTCTTGAGAGCTAAGTGGTTTTTGACAGTTTTTATGCACCTGCTAATTCAAAGCTCTTAACATGTGCCAGTTAAAAAGAGCCAGGCACTAAAACATCCACCCTGTGGACGGCAGGGGCTCAGCTGCACACCAGAGCCCAGAGAATCCATGCAAGGTGGAAACTTGGCTTCTCTTACAGGGCTGACTGGTACACAACTAATCCAACTGAGAACTTTTGTTTCCTGGTCCTGCTTGGCCTTGAAGATTCCTGCTTCTGCTTTGCACCTGAAGATCGGCTGATATTTCTTTAGGTTTAATCTGTTTGCTTTTCCCAGTTACAGCAGTTATCAGAAAGAAAAGATGCTAAGCATCCTGTCAGGACTATGTCCTTAGAAACGATGTACTGACAATACCTCCCCAGGCTCCTCTACTAAATTTGTACCTCCCTGTTTTCTGGATAGTGAGATTGCTTCTTCTAATCAGTGCTGTGACAGGCATTGGCAAAGCCCAGATGGAAACCCGACACACAATTCTCCAGTGTGCCTGATCAGGTATAGCCTCTGCAGTCACTGCATGCTCAGAGGAGGTACGTGGTCTGTTTGGACACAGCCTTGCTGTCAGTAACATAAAGAAGGCCTGGAAGTCCTCCTCTTCTAAACTTTTCCCTCCTATCTACTCTTCAGTAAACTCTTAATTTAGAGATTTTCTCAGGATCACTTAAAACCTCTCACAATGAGATCTTCCCTTTTTCTTCCTCGGGCTTTCTCCCTGTGTCCTATCTGCTCACATCCCATCTCTTTTGGCTGGCTGTCCACACTGTGGGTCACCTGATGGCCTCATCTCTGTGGGGAAAAGCTTGGAAACTCAGCACCATCTAGTATTAAAAGACCTCCAACAACCTGAAGGCAGGTACAACAAATTCAAGAAAGCTTGACAATTTTAAATACTTGCATTTCCTGACACAGGAGTTTCTGTGGAAGAAATGATCAGCTAACCCTGAAACAAGAGGCCACTCAATTTTTGTGCAAACTCAAGGCAGTTGTGACTGTGCATTTGGGATGTGTTTCCATGTGAGCGGGGGGATAGTGTGCCACTGCCACTTTCCTGCTGTATAAACCTAATCAAGCTTAGTCAAGCCCTCACCTGATAATTGAATTGCTTTCAGGAGATGGGGCTGTGGCGCTTCTAGACCCTTCCTTGATCTGAGGGCCAAGAGGCATGATAACCGCCTGTCATGTTGGTCTGTGAAGAACTGTGACACAGTAGAGGTCTGTGAAGTTCAGATACAGCTGTCCCATAGGGTTGGAGATACGGGTTGGAGAGGGAGGGAAAACTGCCTTGGTTTCATTTGCATGCCAGGCCTGTTGGGCTGTCTAAGGTAAGCTGTGGCATACATTCTGAGGTGGAGGTGAAACCAATACTGCTATCTTACCTGGATTACAAGCAGGCAGCATGTTTGCCTGTGGCAATGGAGGAATCAGGTGATGGCTGTCAACCCAGCTGAAGGGGAAGGTGCTCTCAGAGGACACAAGAGTGTATATTTGGAGAACAAGCATGCCTTGGTATATCCTGCATGTTGAGCCCTATCTGACATCACTGCAAGATGCTCAGTGGAGCTTGATGGGACATGGGGGGCATGTGTGATATCTATAGCCAAAGGTGGAGAAAGCTCTACTAGGGCCTAGCCTTTGGCACAGCAGGTGTGTTGGATTTGCATGCTACATGATGTAGAGCCTCAGGTTAGTGGGAAACCTGCTTCAAATTACAGCTCCACTAGCCTGGACAGTTGGCCCTGAGTGAGGTCTAGTGTCGAGACCAGATCAAGGGCTGCTTGTCTCATACACTGCTCACAGCTGATGTTTGGGACTCTGATGCTGGGTGGTTTTCTCTAGTGGCACTGAGTATCAATGTTCTTTCTTGCATCTCTGCTGAGAGGCATAAGCTTCGTTTCTTACAGGCTTCATTTTTCAGCCTGATTGCTGAGAGAAAACTTATCATAAATAACCTGTCAGGATGGTATTAGTATCTCTGAATGCTGCATTTGAGCTTGAACTGACAGGAGGGTTTTTTTCTAAGAAAGAAACACTAGATGAAGGCTTGTCAGGGCAATAGATGGGGCTAGGATTCCACATCATTAACACTCAGTCTGTGTATTACAAAATCACCTGGCAGGACAAATATGATCCAGGTCAGGTGTATGTACACTTTTGCTTTGTGTTGAATTAGCTAGAACATGCTGTATAGTGTTTATATTGGCTTCACATTTTATATTGGCTTCATGTTTTACATTGGCTGCAGGAAGACATATGATGCCTCATCTGGCATGAATTCCGTTGGACTGAAGTCGGCCCATAACAATTCAGAGAATAAATTTGACTTAGAGTGGTATATACTGTGTCATTGTTTTGTTGTATAGGGTCACAGCAGTTTTAATCCAGTCCTGGGTACCTTCAAACCAAACTTTCTATCTCAGTACTGCTTACCCATCCAGATGTGTGTGATGCTCATGGGAGATGTTTCCTTGAAGAAATGTGAGCTCTACTCCTGCTGAAAGACTAGTGTTATTTCTTAGATTGCTTCTTCAATAACTTCTATGTGTGGACTTGACCTGTAGACTATGTGTTTTCAGGGTGCAACTTCTGAGCAAGACTAAAGTGCTGTTCTGAAATGACAGAAGGGGAAAGGATCTCAAAATGTCCTGTAACTCATGGCCACAATCTAGTCCACCCTGCCTGTACTAACAGAGAATTGTCCAATAGTTTCTGCACCCCACAGTGATGGAGAATCTCTCTTTCACTAGTAGAAGGTTACTCCAAGGTTCAACTGGAAACTCCACTGCTGCAGTTTAAACTTGGGTATTCTTGCCCCATTAACTATGTTTGAAGAGAATGTTTTTTCCAGTTCCTAACGCACAACCCTTTCTGTGTTACTCTTTAAAGCATTTGCACAGCAGGCTCTGCAGTGAGACAGGGAGTGAAATATGCACGGTGGGAAGCATCCAAAAGTTGCTCAGATCTGCACTGAGTTTCCAACACTAATCGAGCCATCTGTGACTCATCGTCATGCTTGTGCATCATCTCATGTAGATATCCTCAGAGCAAGCAAAGCACTGGATCACTGCATGCTCACATGGACAACAGCACCATGTTTCACAGTTGCTATCCTAGTGAGGGCAGAGGGCTATGATGTAAGATAAGTTCATAAAGAAAGTACGGTGGGGTGGTTATTTGCTGCTATATACAAACTCTGAAACACACTCAATTTGCAACTGCAAGAAAATTATGAGTCATAATCCTAGCTGAGGGCCTAACTACTTTTGAAAACATGTTGTCTCTCTTTCCATCTGATTTAAATTGGAGAACTACTCCATGTCCTAAAACCGAATGATTTTATCACCTCTTCACCAGCCAGAGTATGTGATGACAGATTTTTTGATCAAACTAAAGAATAACTTTGCTGAGAGATCTCCCAGTTTTTACCCATCTGAGAAGCCCTGATGTTTCCTTTGAATGTTATCATCCTTTCTGTGCAAAGGTGGCTTGCTCTGAGTGCAAAACAGCTTTCTAGGCTTGAGAGCAAAGGGAGGCGGAAACAGCCTCCAGGTCAAGCTTGGAGGTAGAAGTTTCTTTCATTAAGCTCAAAGAAGATGTGTAAATTAATTTTTTAAGAGTGTGCTAAATTCTTCTCAATTTAGAAGCATTGTTCATGGGGTAAAATGTGTAAACTTCATTTAGGATGCTAAACCAGTTATATTAATTGTATTGCTTAAAAATAAGCAGAGTGAAATAAAATAAGCCTTTTTTTCTGATATGCTTTTCTTTAGAGAACTTCCTGAAAAGCCAAACTTCCCTGAATCAGTGGCTGTGCACCATCTTACAGCCAAAAAGCACTTGGCAGAAAGGTGATGCAAATGTGACCCTAAATATGAGAAGGCAGCAAAGTACTTGAATGCTGATGCACTTTTCCCAGCTGCTGCTGACAGATTAATTTCCAGGGCAGATGGAATAGCTGATCTACCTTGGAAATGGGTTTTCTTTCCACAGCCACATGCAGTAATGAAAATAGCAATTTCCAGTGGTACTTTCTGCCCAAGAGTAGAGCTGTGGTGGACATCACATCCCTTCACTTAAGGTATCTCCAAGTCCAAACTGGACAGTTTGTTTCCCTCTAAAATCAAGTGGCATGTTCAGAGTGTGTCTTATCCTAAGGATCCTGGGCTGGAATTTCTCACCGTTGGCTATAGAGGAAGTCATGATGAGTGACTTCAGCACTATAGGAATTGCCCAGTTTAGAAGGAAATTGAGTAGCTAGACCTGCAGGGAGAGTTGTACTGATCTACTCCTTAGGGTTTCTAGCCAGCCATGTCCTGGGGTGAATGATTGGACCTAGGTGAATAAAAGATGCTTTGTACTGTGGTCAGATTTAGATACCTGGGGGAGGTGACCAAGGAATGGAGCAATTCTATGTGTTTTTAACCAAGAAAGTCTTAAGAAAAGCTAAGAAGAAAAAAAGGAAAAAAAAGATAAAATAAACCAGAAATATTAAGGCAACCTAGGACATGGTGTTTGATCTGAAACACAATGTTCCATTTTACAGTTTAATTTCATTTTTTTCTAAAGTCAGGCTTTTCAATAAAACCTCCAAAAGGCTCATTTCAGAAACACCTACATGAAGTCAACCTCTTTGCTCTGAAAACACTTTGGAATGAAATGTTTTGAAGTTTTAAAAAGAGCCTCCTGTATTAGGCTTGTTGGTTTTGTTTGTTTTTTTGGCAAAATATGCTTGTCAAATTCAGCCCAACTTTGTGAATGGTTTATGTCCCTCCAAAATTAAACTCTGATCAAAGTTACTGTTCATTGCACAAATTCACCCACTGTCTTTAGAATCCGCCAAGGGCAAAACGGAGTCTGTGATTCAACCCCGAGCTGTTCCACCTCCTTGGAACCAGGGAGGAGAACTCAGGGCGTTTTCATAAAGGAAGCAATTCAGCTCTCAGTAATCAAAGCCCAGGTCCTGCTTCCTTTCCAAAGGCATCTGGAGTCCCCTTGCTGCAAGTGGCCCAAATTCCCATTGTCTCTAAGAGGAGGTAAAGCACAATCTACCAAATGAAGGAAATAGAAGATCATAGGAAGAAATGGCCCAAACCCCTTTGATTTATCTGCTTCCAAGAAAAAATATGAGCATGAGACATGAGGTTACTTTTCAGGCACTTTTGAATGCCCTGGATGATCCAACGAAATAAATGAAAGCAGCCAGGAGAGCACTCCACTCCGACATGGCAGAGAAATATTTGCCAATGCAGCAGCTCTGCAAATGTGTGAGGCTGTTAAGCTCCTAATCCCATGTCTTATTTTTATGAATTTTCACACTAGTGGGATATAATGAATGTTGAGCCCAAAGACATTAATTACTCAGGTCCTTTTTTTGAGAGGAATTTCGATGGAGTGTAATGTTTTAAATTACAAGGTGTGAAATAAACTCTACAAAACTTACAGCTTTAGTGGAGGAACTCCAAAATCAAATAAAAAAGCAAAACCGCTGATGAAGTCCAATTTACTGTAAAATGCCCTGGATCGTGGTGTTCCAGTAACTTTTTTTCCCTACATACTTTGGTTAAAATAATTTATATCCGCTGCAATGTTTATGTACCTTAAGCTTTATTTATTAAAGGATATGTATATATCGAGCCCAGTTTTAATGAGACACGCTGAAATCTGTAAGGTACAGTGCGACTTTTGTTCTAATCAGCACTCAATCTCTTCTCTTTACTTTTTCTGTGTTGAAAACATTCATGTTGGACGGAAAGGGATGTGTGTGTATACAAATTTCAGATATGTATCAACATATGTATAAAGTAATAAGCAAAATTTATTTCTCTTTTTCTATCATCAGGGCAAATACTTCATCACTGTTCAGTCTGAACACTTAAAATCACAGATAAGTTCTATGCTTATTCTTAGAACAGGAAAATTACTTGCCTTTTTTTCTTTTTTTTTTTAGGCAAATTATTTATTTGCCAAAAATTGTGCTTTAGGTTGGCTGAAAATGTTTGTGAATTCACATCAGCTTGATAAACTGCTCTGGAAAAGGAAGGAGAATAAATCCAAGTGTTTTGGCTTTGTTTTCTAATGAAATGTTTTGAGATTTCATTTTGAAACAACACCCTGAAGCTAAAGTTAACATCAACTAAAACATGCTTTGGAAGCTTAGAAACTTAAAATTGTGAATTAAATGAGACCTTAGGGATGTTCCTTGTGGGAGTTGCTTTGAAACTTTCTTCCTGTGTTTTCATTCTTACAAGGAAGTGGAAAATATTTTTGCACAGATAGATGAATTTGAAAACTGTAATGTTTATGGCCATTTTAGTATAGCATTAGGAGTAAGTTATAGATATTCTATTAAGTTTTAAGAACTTAATCAAACTCAAGTTGTATTTTCAAGACACTGTAGAAAGCCTGGCTTTTGTTGACACCTCAGGACAAGATAAAAGGTATTTAAATGCTTAAACTTTACTGATAATACTGGAATATGGATATGAAGCTGATTGTGCAAATGTCCCTTGTTGTGCCTAAGCCACTACTGAAAATGGTACATAGGTTCCTAAACCCCTTTAAATGGATTAGAGAGCACATACAGGATATCATGGGCAAGAAAGTGACTGCCTACAAAACAGTTTTTGATAAAAATGGAAAAATTCACTTCTGCCAATTTTTTTTTTCAATTTAACAAAAGAAGAGAAAAATCTTTACTTTAAGGATGCCTGTCAGAAAGAGGGCAAAATAAAATCTCTTCTGTATTAAGAGAAGTGGAAAATGGAAAATTTCTGGTAAAAAAACCCAAACTTTTGCTAGGCTTTTCCTCAAATATCTGTGTTTCAAAGGCTATCTATAAAGTAGAGAAGGTTTCAGGTCTGGTGAACTTGATTTTCTTCCCATGGCTTCCTCTGCACATACATCCCCTTGTTTTTCTGATGAAGCTAAAGATGCAAGACCCCAGCAAAGTGAAGTGAAGTCTGGGAGCAGAGAGGGGAAACTTTTCTTTGTGTCATGGAAAAATGTTAGCTTTAGAAGTGAATGCATTCCTTGAAAGTGAACCCCGAAGCCCAGAAATGGCTGAGCAAGGAATTTAAAGGGAGAAACACTCAAGAGTCGGGGAGCAGAATAATAAAGTACAGGTTTGTTCTGTAACAAATTCCAGCCCTTGCAAGACTTTTTAGACATATGGAAGTCCATTTAGGAGGCAAATTGGTTGCAGCCGCTGATTCAGAACCTATTGGAATCAGTGGAAACGTTTCCATTGTCTTCTGTCCTGAAGAAATGCTGTTTCTGTCCTTCCTTCCATCCCTAGCCTGTGCTCACTCTCTGGGCCATATGGATTTCATCTCCCTCAATGACATGTAAGAGAAGAGGGTTTGGCTGTTTAACGGCATGATGTAGCTATGTGGACAGGAATGGTTGATTTCTACTTGATTGGCTACAAATCAGGTAACCAACGCCTCAGTTTTGAGCGGCTGGCTTTGGAGGAGTTATCTGGGTGCGTCTGGCTCTCCTATCACAGAGCTGAACATGGCTTTAATCACATCAGCACGCTAATTGTGCCCCTCAAGAAGAGCTTGGAGGAATGAGGGTCTGTGTTTTGACAACCGTCAGATTTCTTTATTGCTGACCATAATTGCTGGGCTATCCCTGAGAAAGCACGTTGGGCAATTGCTTATCTGGATAGTACCTCCCTTCTGCTACTTCAGCTCAGAGACTTTTCTAGCATTAAACCCAGAGCCAGGCTGCCTGCAGAGGGTGGACAAACCAAATCCACCAAGAACTGGCTTTAAAGCATTGAATCCCTTTTGTCCTTTTGCAAGGCAGGCTCTCAAAAATGGGGGCACAGAAGGGAATGGATGCTGACAAGCCCCCCCCAACCCCCCCATCTCATAGGTTATTGCATCCAGACATACTTGTGATCATTGCCACTATCTTTCTCCTACCATTGAGGCCAAGACCAGTCCCCATCAACGGGGTGACAGCCTTCAGAGGAGGAAGTATTGAAGTATTTCAGCATCTAGAAGAAAACACTGATATTTTTTGGACTGGAAGTAGGTTTGAGAAAGAGCATGAGATCAGATGTGAGATGTGAGACAGAGATGGATTTCTGCCTTCAAACAACACCCATTTTACTGAACCTGAGTGCCTACCAGACACTCAGAACATGTCAGCAATCAGTTATGCAGGGCTCCCAAAGCGGTGCTGACACATGGATGTGACAGACTCCTTGCTGGCACTGCAGGCAGCAACCTGGGGTTTGCATTTTCTGGAGGAAATCATGAGAAATCCATGAGCGCACGCAGCGGGCTGAGAACAGCGGGCTGGATCTCAGCTCACCTGTCACCTCAGAGCTGCTGCGTGCCACAAAGTCGCTTCCCTTCACTATCCCTCATTCTCTTTCATTCATACCTGCCTTGCCACCCCGAAGGTCCATGTCCTGGGATGGGCAGAGGTGCCCATCTCCACCTCCTGTTTGTAGTAACAATCCTGTGCTACAGTCACCTCCTCCGTAAGTGAACATGCCAACAACAAAATCTTCCCTGAAACCAATCCTGAGTATCAGCTGGCTCTGTTCCCCTCCTCTCTCCACTGAACTGCAAGTCTCATGGCAATCTTCTCTGGGTATTCTGGACAATGAATGTGTTTCTTGCCATGTAATTGAATTATCCACTTTAGAAAGAAAAAGATGTGGTTTTGTTCCCATTACAAAAACAAACAAACAAGGACTGATATTTATTACAGGCCAAGGCTACTCAACAAGTGTTTTCTGGAACTCTAATAAATTGCTGAAGAAAGTTTACAGCTGAGAACTAAAGATGGTTTAGTTTTCCAAGAGGCTGGGATATATTTATTTCCCATTTTCTTAACCCACAGCATGGTGAACAGCTTAACGTGCTCTTTCCAGGGTTCAGATGGTGTCAACCCAAGCCCGTGCTCTTCACCCCGAAACAGTTAACCGCTTCTTAATTAAAACCACGCCAATTATTCATTTTCAAGTTTTGTATTTGTTTTTCCCCACTTGTGCAGCCTGCTATTTGGTTTTGCTTCCACTTCATTAAAAGAGCCTCCGAAAAAATAAAAACAAACCTAAAATCCCCATCCACACACCCAAATCAAAGAACACAAGTATCCTGCAAGGAAGCTTTTAACTAAACAGCATTCTGTGTGTCAAGGGGGTATCTGCAAAGCAAAGGACCATGCAGGTTAGAGAGGATTTGCTTTGTGGCATCTGGAGAATGCCTTGTCCTTTGAACAGTGGGTAAAAAAGAGGTGGGCTTGACTGTTAGAAAGAAAGCAGCAATGCAGGAAACCCTGAGGACATCAGACTCAAGATTGTAGAAGGAGAGGGAGGACTGGCAACCATCAGTGAGTGGGTCAGGGCACCCACGCACAGCTGCTAAGGGGTCTCTGACATGTCACGCTGCCTGTGCAAGGAGCCATTCAGCAGCCAGGCCCAGGGAGTCTCATCCTGCAGCAGTTTAAACACACTCCTTGCTTCAAGCACATCATTTGTGCATGAAGATGAGTGTGGACAGATGTCCCTGTGGGAGCAAGGCACTTAAATACATGTTGGTTGTTAAGCACATGCTTAAGTATTTGGCTGGATTAGCAGACTGGTATTGAAATGTTTGCTTTTTGAGAAAGTTGATTTTTTTTTTCAGTTCATTACTGCCAATGACATCATTCGTTTGCAAGATGAGAAAAAGTGTATAAACGATTTTAAAAAAAAAAAATAAATTAAACAAGACGCAATTTTAATGGCCACTTCCAAAGGAGATTTATGGATGTGCATAAAGCTACTTTCCATAAGAGAAGGAGTAAGCTTTTAGCAGTTACCTTCGTTTGGATTTTTTTCCCTGTTGCAATATAATACCCACAAATATTTGTGAGTTGTGACTGTGCTCTGAAGGGTTAGTCCTCTTCCAGAAAGGGGGGTGGAGGGAGAAAAGACGAAAACAGTGGTGCCAATTTGTCTGCCCAGACTCTGATTATGGGAGGGTTGTTTTTTTTCTTTCCTGCAGGGGAGAGAAGCTGGTGGGACGCTGTCTCTCTCTGGGATGAGGGATATCTGATATCCAGCCCAAGAGCAGTCCAGCAGACTGAACTTTCATCTCCAGCAGTGAGGGATTTGAACACAAAAAAGGAACCCTCAACCAAACCTTGTGGATAAACTTCTTGACTAAATTTTGAGATCTTGGGGTTGGGGAAATTAGGACCATTTGAACGACTGCTTGTAAAGAGCATGGAGAAGAGAGAGAGAGGAGATCCCTTGGAGGAACGGAGGTGGTTTCAATACATCTATTTATTTATTTGTGTGCCCTGGGCCCTGCCCTCCTCCTTGCCTAGCCTGCTATCCAGTGACCCTCGGTGCTGATTAAAGTTCCCCAGTGACCTCTGAGTGCTTTTGTTACCCTGCCTGGTAATAAAACCCCAGTTAAATGGCTGGCTTATCCAAACCCACGGCTCCTTATGCAGGCAGCTCTGGAGCCAGCTCAAGTCTGAGCCCTTGGGAGCACGCAGCTTAGCCCTAATTTAGCTTGGCTAGCTCTGTTCAGCTGGCCCATGGGGGATCCTGCTGTGGTTTCCCAGTGGAATCCATGAACCCCTATCTTTGGGATCATGTCAGGATAATGCTGATACACACCTCCACAGAAGCAGCCCCCAGGGCCAGAGCCTGGCCTGCAAGCTACATGGGTATCCCCAGCAAGAGCAAAGCCAGGGAACTGAAGTGCTGAACTCTGATTCAGGTCCATGCTGGAGATGGGGACATTTGTGTCCTCATAGCCGCTCTTCCACTTGCAGTAAAACTTACAGAAAAAGATAGGAAACTAGTTCCTGGCATTTCCAGCTAGAGAATGTGCTTGTCATCTCTGTTGAAAGCTAGGTGGCAACTGTTGAAACTCTGTCTTGAAATCTGAAAACTGGGACTTGTACAGGCAAACTGATGAACAAAATTCCACTCTCCCAGCCCCCTCCTCCACTTGTGTTTTATAAATGACAAGTAGAGGGAAGAGCTCCAAGCTTAACTGGGTTAAGGGAGGTCTGGGCAAAGCCCATTTGAAAAGGTTGGAACCCTGCTAGTGGAAACTCCAACCCAGGTGCTGCACAGACAGCCCAGCTGCCCCTACCCTGTAAACCAAGCCTCTGAGACTTGGGGGTACACTCAGGGAGCTTCCGAAAGCGACTTTGCAGAAATACGTTTCAGGAGGAGATTTTCACTGTCTGTACTGGCCCAGAACTCCCATCCCATCCCTTAATTGAGCACACCACCAAGCCTGCTTACATGGTTCCTGTTCCTGTGATGGTTCTATTGCTGTGAGTTGGCTTTTCCCCCCACCCTGAATAATGCACGCTTTTCCATCCTTCCTTACCCACACATCTTTCCTTACCCCTTGGCCAGAGGAGATGCCAAACAGAGAACCCCCTAGCTGATATCCTGGGGCCACCTCCCTTATTACAACTGGTACCCAGCAAAAAAAAAGTGTGTGTCCTTGCCCCACCATCTATGTGGGCCTGAAGCCCCATGCGCTGTACATGTGCGCAAGTGCTTTCCTGCCTCAGGTTCTAAATCTCATATGGTGTCAATGCTGCGATATTCCTAAATAAGCTCCTGAGGCCTAGTATTTATCACCCCCATGTACCAGTAACAAGCCACCTTGCTCTGACTGGAGATGTGATAGCACTTCTAGGAATGCTTTTGTGCGATGTGAACTCAGTCCCTGGTTCAAAATATTATGCAGAGGAATAATAAATCTCAGTTTTAAATTGCTGCCCCATTTAAGCTTTGATTAGACTCTGATGGTCTGTTCAGCCTGGAGCTGCTGGTATTAATCTGCATGCTAAACCCTAATTATAAACTGCTCTTGGCATTCCCAGATGATATCAAGATGTTTGGGATTAAAAGAAACCCTGATGTTGAGTTTACAGCTTGAAATGACTGTAGACAACCTGATCCCCACAGATCTAATAACACACCTCTGTGTGGGGAAGAAAGAAAAGAGAGAGATTTGGCCCAAGTGTGTAGCAGGAGTTTGTCGGGGAGAGGTCTGGCTCCAGACTTGAATGTATGCATACGTACCCAAATTCTCACACATGCGTATAAGGTAATACACCTATATGTACATACACATGTTCCTGCAGGTGCTCTGTCTCCAGATCAGCATAGTTCTTACCCAGCCCTGGGTAGAGAAAGTGCAAAGAGACTTGAGACCAGACATTTCAGTGAACCAGCGTGACAGGAAAGGAAAACTTTCCAGGGCAAAGAGTTTTAGTTTGGCTCCCCAGCACCTGGGTTTCAACAACAGATCCCAACAGTGGGGATATCACTGGAGTGGGCAAGGAATGGGACAGTATGGAGGCAGCCTGAGAAGTGGCCAGCAGCAGAGATATCTGATTTGATGCTTCTCATCAGCTTGCCCCTGAGGACCTGTGTTTTGGGGTGCGAAGGAGTGCAGGTCCATCTTGGAGCACTTCCTCTCCAAAGTAACTGCTGCTATGGTCCTTAGAGAGGAGTAAGGCACACTTGTGCTCTCCTGTCCTCTGAATCATCTAATCTGCTCACACTCAGGTGCTGTCCTCGGGAGGTTAGTACTGTAGGGTACCCTGTATCTTGCATGGCTAAGGCCAAGAAGCACAGACCTGTAATAAGCTGTGTGTGCATTGCACAAGCTTGTGCAATGGTACTGGCTGTTATCTCCTACTTCCCTCTGCTGCTCTCCTGCAATATTATTTTAAAATTACTGTGTTAAAACAAATCTGGCAGATTGAAAAAGGGCTCTAAGACATTACATGCTGAGAAGTTTAATGAAAAAAAAAGGTAGGTGAGAAATACTCAAACTACCATCCCTTGCTGAATAAAACACTTCGCCTGAGTGCCATGATATTAGACAGCTGAGAATCCACACCTGCGTGTCACAGTCTCCACAGGTTCTTAGGACTCTTTGTTGTTTTGGTTTGTTTTTTAACTTAGCTAGCAGAGAAGATATTTAGGACACCTGAAACAAGTGGGTAATATGTGCTGGGAAAGGCATGTGGTGCGGTAGCTAGCATGGAGGAGTCAAACGTGGGAGCAAAGTAGGCTTGGCTTGCTTGGTGTCTTCCTCCATCCCGCTAATGCTAGCTACAAGGAGTGTGAGTTGCCCTTAGCATGTTACTGCTACCCAGCTGTTCATCTGCTCTGTGTATTTCTTGTTGGCTGTAAGACCCTTGGGAAGGTGGTCATCTCAGCTCCTGTTTGCTATACCTGAAGGCTGCTACCAAGACAAGGGAGCTCCTGTTCAGATAGGTGCAAAGGTGAGGAGAATGTTTCTGAGGGCTTATATTTGGGCAGCCCGTATATTGGAGAACCATTGGAGCTGCCAGGGTGGGTTTCATGGAAAGTTTCAGGAATGAGTGTAAATACTCAAGTTAGAGACTTTCTCACTGATGCTGCAGATTGAGCTTGTAATTTTCTGTGAGAAAAGAAAGCAGGAGCAAATGTGCTGGTCATCTGCAGAGGTGCAGATCTTTTGTTTTTCCCTCCTTGATATGCAGCTGGGGAAAAGAAAATGGGTGAGCTTGTTTGTGGTTTCTGCCTCACCTCTGAGCATTATGTATGGTCACAGCATAGGAGATGCGTTTTGCAGCAGAGCTCCAGTGAGGCATGAGTCCCACTGATATCCTTTAAAATGATGACCACTTTTGGGAGCACTAAGGGCCAAACTGGGGTCTGGCTGCTATTTGCAGCCTGAGGCTTGGCCTTCAACTGTGGGGGCTTTACCTAGAAGATTTCTGTCTGTTTCAGAACCTTTGGGCTTCCTGCTCCCTGGCAGCAGAGGCTGAGAGGCCCCTGCATTGTTGAGAGTGTGAGCAGGAGGCAATCTATGATGGACATCCTGGGAAGGTGGAGGAATGGGCCTGTAGGCAGCTGTCAGACAGGCACACATTGGAAAGGAAAGGTGAGATGGGAAGATGGTGGGAAATGAGAACTGCCTGTTCAGCATGGCACCAGGCCAGTGGTAAGGTGGGAAATAGATGTCTAGCTTACCAAGGCTTAACTTCACGGCCTATGGGATGTTGAAATGGTGTATGCATTTGCTGTCATTTCCATCTGTGGCACCCTTCCTAGCCTCAGGGTCATAAGAACTGGGGTATTCTATCACCTTTGCTTTGGGTTTGATGCTAAGGACAAGCTGTCTTTGAGTCAGTTTCCTCATCGGAAACAGGTGAAAGTGGGTTGAGATCTTTGGATTACAGCAAGCCATGGTGTGGTTCATTCCCATCCTACGACTGTTTATTCGGCAGAAACTCCTGGAGATCCTAGAGTGAGTGCATGGGCTGGCAATAGGGCACTTCCACCAGAAGAAATTAATACATCTGACATGGACGGCAAATGCTCCATCCTCTTCTACCTGAACACTAAAAGGCAGTAATACTTTTCAGCATTCAGGTAAGGCAATAATATCTTTCAGTACTCTAACCTAAAGTTTTCTAGAACTTTGAATCAAGTTAAAGGAAATGGCTAACGAAGGGATGTTTCATGCTTGTCCTGTTAAGATGATCCTACTTCTGGTTGAGCGGCTGGCTGAGATCTGCAGCTATGCAGGGTCCTCAGATGCCCTGGCTTGTTCACCCAGGAGCACAGAGATCATGTCCTTCATCACCTCCCTCTCTTCATCTTTCCGATTATTTCTTTTCTGTTTGTCTTTTACTCATGATCTTTGTGGGCCACTTTTGTCCATCACTTTCTTTTTGTGTGACTTACTTCCTGTGCAAGACAAGGTTCCTTCACCCATCCCACCTATATTCCCTCAAGCTCAGGCTGATCAAGCTCACTGTACCCAGCCTTCTTTCTTTAGAGGCAGAGCTGGAAGAGTTTTGCTTGGATTTATCTTGTTCCTCAGTAGAGTTCTCCCACCCAGTCTCAAAAATCCAGTTGTATTGTAGGAAGAGGGATGTGGGAAAAGGAGATGTTCAGGCCACTTCCAGAATGTGAATCTGGCATCCCATGTTGCTGTTCAGCCTATGGTGCTCTATGGATGGAGAGCACCATGGCACGCTTCAGGGAAAGGCACAGTATCCAGTCATGAAGCTAGGCCCCTTTATTGCTGTGCAGGTGAGACCGATCCCTTTGTAGCAGATGCACACATGTTGATGAGGTCATCCACAGAACCAGCTTGCTTTCACCCACCATCTTTCCAGAGCATTTGCTGGTATTGAGCTGCATTTCCAAATCCCAAGACTGGGAAGTAGGGTTATCTGAAAGATGCCCTTAGACATGGGGAGTTTTAAGGAGAAATCCTTCTTACCAGGAAGGTTAGTGGGGATGTCAGTGAAGGTAGCACAAGGAGCTCTTGTGGCTTCTGCTGTCACCCCCATGGCAGGGATTTACAGGGGCTAACAGCTGACCCTACTACCAGTAGGACAGGGTATTTATGGCTGGGACTCCACAGCATTGCTCAGAAAAGCCAGGTCAGTTCAAACAAGCATTTGAAGGAGAACTGAGAGAACGAAGGTAAAACCTAGCTCACTGAGAAGGCAGACAAACATCTGGGAAAGGCAGAGAAAAGGGCGTTTCATGTGTTGAGCGGCACACAGAGGTGTGTACAGATAACCATTACTCGTAGCACGGCAGTATGTACACCCACTCTGCCATGCCTAAACCCGGACACCCTGAGAACCAGGGTACAAGTTGTCTGCTTACATTCAGCGAGATACAGCATTGAACACCCACATTAAGAGACAGCTTCCCCATTCAGCATGCGCTGCAGGACATCGTGCACAAAAGCTCCCTCACATGCAGAAAAAGGGCCACACCAGTATGCAGAAAGGTGCATACTGCTGTGTACATAGATGCATATACAGCTGTTTTGGGTGTATGTGCACCCACATGTTTCTGTCCACATGCACCACATGGTGCTTTTCCAGCCTGTGCTCACGGCTTTGCTTGCCCCCAAGTTGCGTACAGCAGAGCCCTGCTAAGCTTGCTTGGGTCTTAGAGACTGCAAAGGGTAAACTGGGACCTGGAGTTGGGGGGGAGGCTGAAAGCAAACTAATGATGAAAATGTCTCCTCCATGCCTGTGCCTTAATTAAATGCATGGAGAGGCTCAGGGAAGCACATCTGTTTTCAATCTGGAGCCTTTTGATGGCATCAAATGTTCTTTCCCTAGATCAGGGGGGATGGAAATTCTGGGCTGGCTGTGGTAGCTTAGAGCCCAGGCTCCAGCCACGGGGAAGCTGAGGCCTTTTGCTGGCCTGCAGGACCCTGCCTTGGCTGCCAGCCCTGCTGCCCTCGGGGCCCTTCTGCTGGAGGGTCTGGGGTTCCTCCCTGCACCTCTACCTGCCCTTGGTTTGGGGGCCAGCCGGGCCAGGCCGAACTGCTGCAACCTCTTTGCTTGCTAGCCTGAGGAGCCCTGAGTTGTGTCTCCCTCCTCCTGTCCTTTTTTAATTTGCTGATTTTCTTTTTGTTATCCCCCACTTTGGCTCTTTTGCTTTCTTTTTGGCCAGTCTTTTAGTTCTCTGTTGTGGTTTTTCTTTCCTTTTTCACTATTTTTCCTCTTCCTTTCCTCTCTCCCGCTCACGTTTTCTCTTCTGTTTGTCATGTTTTTGTATGCATTTCTCATTTTCACTGTTTCTCTCCTTTTGCTCCATTCCTCGGCCCCGGTAGCCCACCCCAGGGCCACACCGTTGCTCCCCTCCAGGTGCAGCTCCAGCTGACAGTTGGAGCCCCCACACGCCCTGTGCATCCTCCTACCCGGGTGCTCCTCCAGCCGCCCCTATGAGAAGCAAACGAGTGCAGCGGGGCCGGAGCTGCTCGCAGTCGGCCCGGGGGGGGCCGCGCTGGTGCCACG
>JASSUY010039340.1:0-72223 GCA_032466535.1 Forpus xanthops | reverse complement strand
TTCCTTTTCCTTTTCCTTTTCCTTTCCCTTTCCCTTTCCCTTTCCCTTTCCCTTTCCCTTTTCCTTTCTTTATTGTATGTTTCCCCTCTAAGATTAATCTTACTGTAAGTTTCCTGTGAGTAACCTGGTGAGTCTAAAGGCCCTCATGGAGTGCTGCTGCTGCTGCTTTAGCTGTTCTCAATTCAAATCTGTAGGCTACTCTGTTAATGGCATAGAGCATGGACAGTTTTTTTTCAGCATTTTTATCTTGCTAGGAAATAAGGTATAACTTAGGATCAATGTGCTATGTAAGACTGTATCCTGAACTTCTTTTGTAATGGTTGGTAGGAATTTTGCTAGAGAGTTAAATTCTATTCCCCAGGCCTGTCTCATGTAAATGATCTGGAAGCTTTGGATAGTCTACAGAATTAACTGTAAGACTGCAGATCAATGGTGTTTGGTTGATTTTGTTTATCACAGAATCATAGAATAGTTAGGGTTGGAAAGGACCTTAAGCTCAATTTCCAACCCCCCTGCCATGGTCAGGGACACCTCCCACTAAACCATGTCACCTAAGGCTATGTCCAACCCAGCCTTGAATACCTCCAGGGATGGAACACTGACAGCTTCCGTGGGCAACCCATTCCAGTGCCTCACCACCCTTACAGTTATGTTTTTGATTGCTTGCTTGTTTTAAAGTGTGATGATAGGAAAAGGAAACAAATTGGCCAGTGTATTTACAATGTTTTGGTCAAATATTGTGCAGTCTTATTTGCAGCTGACGTTAGTCCATGAGACCAAAAGTAGAAACCATGTGCTCTTTTCTTACCCAAACTGAAATGATTACACAGCCAGGAGAGCTGAACATAGATCCAAGCAGCAGGTTGTGATAATACAGCTATTTTGCTTCTGATAATTTAGGACCCATACTCTTGGGTCTTTAGCTTGCAAATATATACTAGATTTCCATCTGCATGCAGCTTTTAGTAAGGAAATGGGCAGTAAAGGTTTACTTGATCTTCGCGTTATCTTACTGTCCTCTCAGTGGGGTCATTAATGCTCCTTACGCTTTGTGAGAATAAATTCTGTAGCATTTTGAATGCGTGAAACCTGCAGTAATTGCATCCACTTAAATAACGGCAACAGACAAAAACCTGCAACAATGGATAAGCATGCAAGGTTTTAATCATGCCTCTACTTAACACGGTTTAAACTCTAAATGACAGATAATATGTGATTTTGCTTCTTAATGACATGATCGGTTATACTAGGACAAGATGACAAGTTACCAAAGGGCTGATTTGGTGCTGCACTGAACATATTAAAGCATCGTTCAGTGCTCTGATATCTGTAACAATAAGACAAAATAGTTCTACATAGTCTTAGACAGAGATGTTTAAATAAAGGAGTACCATTGAAATGAGTATAAAACAATCGCTGCAGTATTCTTTTAAAACTGTGGATAAAGCTTTGAGGTGGTGATTAAGTAACCCTGAGTCTCAACAGAGCTTCTAACAAATCTATTCCTGAAGAGGGCTGGAAATGAACTTTCAGCCAAATTCCTTGTTTACAGTCCCCTTGATTTCACTGATTCCCTGCCTCAGAACAATGACTGGAGTTGTGAATCTGCTTGTTGGATAGAACTTTAGTTTTGCATGGACCTTCAGTTAATGAAAAAAGTACAAACTATCTTATGGTTCTGAGGTAAATGAATGTAATATGAAACGAATATGATACATAAAAAAATGATAGTGGAGGCCTGTCATCTGTTGAGGTCTATTTGAATTACAGATTAGCATTTGCCCTTGCCATTTAAGTGGGTAGCTTGCTGTGGCCGTTTTATGTTTTCACTTAATCAGGTTAAGTTCTTAGACAGACAAAAACTAACTTGGCAATGAATTTGTAATAAACAATGAAATAATGATGCTGTTTTCCTCTTCTACATAAAGAATAATTATAACTTACAGAAGGACTTCATGCAAGACTTTCCCTAATTATTCTTGATTTTTTACTTAGACTAATGTTGAGCTTATTTTAATTGGCGCATTCTGGAGGGAAGGCTGCCAGTGCTAATAACTTTACTGAGCTTACTGGGTTTGGAATTGTTCATGGCAAAAGCGGACTTATGGTGACTGACATAATCCAAGACCCCACACTAACAATTTAGAAGCAAAGTATCGTTCTGCTTCCCTGAATTATAACTGACTGAAACAACATTACAAAGTTCGAATGTAAACAAGAAAAATACAGTTCCTCCCTCTTCTTGTTAAGGACTTGACTTAAATTCATTTATTCAACCTTCTTACCAAAAAGTTGATGGGAAAATTCTCCTGCAAAAGGGCAGCAACATTTGCATTGCTACTATAACATATAATACTACATGTATAAAAATACTATATATATATGTATTATATATATAATATAAAATACTATAATATAAATGTATCATTGTTAATATTTCTAGCTGATACTAGATTTTTGGTGGATTTCTAAGCAGATGAGGATTTTGAAGGGATATGATTTGGAATCTAGTCAATGTAAAGATCTGACTTTAAAGTGGTATCACGGTCTTCTGTTTGTATTCTTGCCAATTTCTGGGTTTCCTATCATATTTTCTTATTTTACATAACAGAATTTTCTGTCTGTTTACTACATGAAAGACCTGCATAAACCAAGAAAACTGATACCTTGTGCAGTAAAGGATCTTAAAAGTGCAAAGTGAGCACACTTCAAAGGAAAAGAACTATTTTTCTCTCATATATGATTTCAATTGTGTTCATTTTGGTGCTTAATTCTAAGAAATAAGAGTAAAACAGTTTATGTGGACTATATTCTTGTGGCTAAAAAATGTGACATGTCAATTTACTGCTTTTTTTATTATGATTTTTTAAAACTGCGTGATCGAAGAACTTATACAAGGTGGAAATTACAAACAGCACTTACCATGGATTTAACTGCCTATATAAAATTTGATAGCAACTCTTGGAATGACTTAAGCTCATTCTGGTGAAACAGCATTGCTTTTAAGAATCATGCTTGGTTTTGAACAGATGCTTTTTGAATTCAAGTACAGCTTCTTCTCAGTTGCTGTGATCCCACTGACTTCCTATTGCTCCTGAAAGACCAGTCCAGGATCTTACTTGTAGCAGATAGTGTGGTCATGTATTTGATGGCATTTATTTGTCAGCTTGGTACATGCTAATTCAAAACAGGAGCACTGTCACACTGTATGTAACTGTGAAAGGTCACTAAACTATTGAAGAGAGACCCTCATGAATATAGGAATTTTAATTGATCATATATATGCATGCTCTGAAGCATCCTTGTCTAGTAATTCTTTGGGTTTTCTGCCCTGTTTTGAAGATTTTGAAAGGTGTAAGCCTGTGAATTATATGTAAATACATTTCTGAATCCCCACAATTACCCAATAGCATTCCCTAGCTTTATCTATTATGCTTTGACTTTTGAATATGTTTGAATTTCATGTGATTTTTAGGTCAGGTAACATACAGTCCCTACTTATTGGCTAAAATATAGGAATTGATATCAACAGACTTGATATTAGTTGTTTTCAAAATACTGTAGCTTCACATTTCTTGGTGCATCCTAGCTTTGGGGACAGCTGTTGTTTCATGAAGAGTTTTTAGAACATATCGTAAAGGAGCACACACTTCTGTGTGACGATTTTGCATTTATTTTGTTCTTTCTCTTTATTTGATAAAAAGACCTTTCAAACTTGAAAGCATCTGATTGATTTAGTATGAATCATGAAACACTTATCCTATGAGGAAAGGCTGAGAGAGTTGGAGTTGTTCAGCCTGGAGAAGAGAAGGCTCCAGGGAGACCTTTTTGTGGCCTTTCAGTACTTAAAGAGGGCTTGTAAAAAAGACTTTTTAGCAGGGCCTGTTGTGATAGGGCAAGTGGTAATGCTTTTAAACTAAAAGAGGGGAGATCCAGACTAGGTAGAAGGAAGAAGTATTTCACAGTGAGGGTGTTGAAACACTTGATAGATGCCCCATCCCTTGAAATATTGAAGCTCAGGTTGCATAGGGCTGTGAGCAACCTGATCTAGTTGAAGATGGCCCTGTTTTATTGAAGGCAGGGGCTTGGTTTGGATGAGATGAGATGACTTTTAAAGGTCACTTTCAACCCAAACTATTCTATAATTCTATTAGAAAGTGTTCGTTTTATCATATCGCTTTTTCATCTCCTGGGAGTCAGCAATCAGTCACAAACTGGTAACCGGGACTGTCCCAGTTTCAAAGTATTCTCTACTGGTAAAAAGAGATTGGTTTTGGGGTTTGCATTTCCAGATCTATTGCTCTACTGAGATGTACTGGACAAAGAGGACAGTATTTGGTCCTACCACTCCTACTAAATTTGAGTTTTTTACATAATCTAAGCATAACGTATAACAATTATAGATTGAATGTGCATTGGAAGGGAATCAACTCCAGAAACCACAGCCCTGGATTCTGCTCCCAAGGTATTTTCAGCTTGTATAAGTTTTCCTTGGCATAGAAGAGAAATGAGCTCCAAAAAGTCTTTATCTGGCTTTACTTCTACTGAATGTATGACCTTAGTCCAGTTTGCTGTATTCCACATTCCTCTGTTCTTATGGAACCCTAAAATCTATGGCAAAAGTAGAGAAAATTTTCTGCATAAATATACAGTAGTATTCTATGCAATGTTGATTTCTCTCCTGTTGAGAGGAGGAGGGAGGGGTGACACTGAACATACTTGGAATTATTTATCTGCCCACTCTTAATTGTTTAGCCTGACCCTGTTTACAGTGGTGCTAACTGAAGAATTTCTATCACTCATATCCAATGTGATGCTGTCAAATAGCTTAGGCCTAGAAGTGAATTGGTTTAAATGAAAAATGATGGACTCAATGACTGCTTATGATGCTCGCAATAAAATTGAAAAGCTCTTTAATTGTAGATCCATGATGAAAAGAAATATTTATAAGGAGGCAGAAGGAGGTGGATTCACTAAGCAGTTTAACATCCTTTTCTATTATGTTGTGCATCTGGTTTAGTTATATGGCATAATCTGCTGGTGAGACCAAGGCAAAAATAGATTTGAAAGGCAACTTTTAAGTAGAGCTGTAGGAATCTATCCAAAGGAGAGACTAGGCTTGAAATGACAGCAGGTACCTTTGAAATTCTGAGTCCTCAGAACAGAACTTCCATTGAAAATGGCAAAAGGGATGGTTCTGATTTTTTTTTCTCAAAGACCCGTTGGGGGAAAAAATGTCACCATAATTCTATACTGTTCTTGTTCTGGTGTTTGTCTTGGAGGCTGTAAGAGATGATGATTGTAAGGCTCGTTCTTGCTCTGAATACAGTAAGAATTTATGAACCTGCTGCAGATATAAGATGTGGGGAAATAAGTATCAGCACTTGTTATCTAATTTTGAAGGCAAAGTTAGCAACTATAAAGGCAAGTTCTACTAGTGTGTGGCCATTCCTATGATTCCGTGGTTGTCTGAATTCTCTGTGGTTTCACTGTAGCTTCCCCAAGGCTCCATAGAGGACTTTCAGCTGCAAGTTCTCTGAGCAGTTGTCAACTTTATTGTAAGAAGTTTCACATAAATCCCCTCATTTAGTAGCATATAGTTCAGAAACACCTACATGCCTGTGGTAATGGTTCTTCATCAAGGAGCAGAGACTTTTCAGAACACTGTCCATATTCTCATCCTATCCCATCTTAAATAACTGATTTCTGTATATATTACTGTGACAGGTTACCTCTCACTGTGAGTAGTGCGGTTTTTAAAAATGTGTCATTTTCCTTTTCTAATGTATGCAGTGATTTTGCATAGTATAGTTTCATATGATGACTTAGCAATGGCAGTGTGCTGGGTTGTGGCTGTAAGCTCTCTTGTTTGCTGCTCTCTCATAACTAATGAGCACATGGAACAGTGCAAAGGTCAGATCTGGTTCTAAACTAGATATATCATCTAAAGCATCTGATGCTTCTAGCCAGCATCACATAACATCATCTATTCAAGGGAGATTTCCTGGGGTTCTGATAAAGCATGACATCAAAAACATAAGACTTTGGAGACTAACAAACCTGTGCAAGTACTCATGAGTCTGTCAAAACAGAACTTCAGCTGTGACTGGGCACGGGAACAAAGATTAACTTTTGATTTCCAGTTCTGAGTTTCTCAAGTGATACTTAACAGTGATTATGATGGCTTTGCATTTATAGTGGCTTGCAGAGCTTCAAAATTACTCTTTCAGAAAGTTACCACTCTCAAGCAACAGGGACTGTTGGATACTACCCTCATGCAATGAAACCCTGTATGTTTCAGATTGCTGAGTGAAGAGTGCATGGTGCAAGAGAGCAGGGAATTTTGTTGGTTTTTTTCCCCTTTTTTCAGCATGGTTTTACATTAATCTTTGGTCTTGCTGTTAAGGTAGTCTTGCTTTAGCATTGCAGTGCATTTTCTGGGTTACCTTTCTTCTGCACATGCTTCTGTTTTGAAGAGACAGGAAAAACTTCACAGGCTTTAGCATTTTGCATCACTGAGAAGTGCTAAATCATGCTGAGATAACTGTTTCCAATGTGCCTAAATCCAGGCAAAGAGGTTTACTTCTCACTATATCCACTTCCAGTGGGAGTGTTCTCAAGCTGAAATGGCTGAATGTTAGAAAACCTTCCAGCAGATGAATCTGTATTTCCCTGCAGCAGGTATAGGCAGCCCCATTCTTAGCAAATACAGAGATTAGTTATTGAACTTCCTTTCTGCAGACCATAAACACCATGGAAAGGAAAAAAAAAAAAAAAAAAGCTAGCATCCTGCTCCCAGTTGCAAATGATCCACAAAAGACAGATCAACTTAGCGCCAACACTAGAATGCTAATTAAGAAGCACTGTTAAGGGCTAAATGCTAGGCTGGGCTCATGGTAGGTTTCCAGTTTTCAGGGAACAAGGGTGGAGAGCCTCGGAGAAAAGCAGGTAATTGGATAGTTTAGATTGTCATTCTGGTGTTAGAATTGTAGAGCATCTTCCACAGATTGACCGTAGTCTTCCCAACTGTCAGGACAGTGAACGATGAGCACACTAAACATTTAAGGACAGAGTATTCAGGAAAGAATTAGCCTGAGTCAAACCTTCCCCTTGGAAGGCAGAGGAGATTATCCACATGTGCCTGAAACAAACTGCCTGGGTAGCTCTGCGGCCCCTCTCAAGGGTCTGGAATCCCATTTGATAATGCAGTTACAGTGAGGCAGGGGTCAGTTATCAAAGCAGAGGAAAAAATCCTCCTCTCAGCAAGCTGGAAGGGATCACGTCCCTAATAAGGCAGCCGGCTCCAAATGGGATGATACCCTCCCTTCCCAGGAGGTGTGGACTGGGTGTGTTAAAAGCCAGGCTTTCTCTTCCTGACAGCTTCTGACAGAACTATGCTTTTGCTTTCTTACTGAGTGGTCCTGACCCAGCACATGCACTACACAGCAGAAGGAAAATACCCTGCAAGTGTACTCGTAAAGAGAAAAGTTCAGGGAAGAACGAAGTCAGCTCTGATTCGGTTCTTTACCATCAATCAGGCTGCTGCTTGTCAGGGAGTGGATGATTAGGAGCCTGAACAAGCTGAAAAGGGGCAGGAAGAGGAGTGGAGGAAGCATTCTTCGTATTTAAAGCTGCATCCCCTGAAAAGAGTGTTTGCAGACTGCGCTGGAGCTGGTGCTGAAAAGGAGTGCTCGCAGACTTTGTCCTGGAACTGATGCTGAGCGGCAGAAAGACTCCCTGGCTGGCTTCATGGTGCTAAAATAACCTCACGTTTCTCCACTTTCTGCTGCCCAGGAGGATACATGCCTGATACCAAGGCATGATGGCAGTCTGGGTACAAACGAGAACTTTTTTCATCCTGGCTGCTTTATTGGGCCAATTTGTAACGGTAAAAGCGCAAGAAGAGGAAGAATACGACGCTGGTGAGTTTCACTCCCCCTGCTAAAAAAATAAAACCCAATGATAATTCCCACTGTTCGCACGCAGTGTGCTTCATGTGCCATCTGGATAATAAGTGAAATGGAAAGCCAGTGCGGTATAGGAGTAACAAGACTGAGCAGGGGGCAGAGAGGTTTGTGCCTTGTGCTTCTGACCGGAGGCAGAGGCAAGCTTTGGGAGCGGGGTTTGGGGCGCGGATGGGGGCCGGGGCGATCGGGACGTTCGCAACAAAAGAAGGCGCTCGGGACGGGCCTGAGGGCGGGCTGCGGGATGGCTGGGATTGCCGGGGAGGACTGAACGCAGAGCCTCGCAGGGCGGAGCCGTTTGCGCTCAACTACATCTGCTTTATCGCATTCTTTGTTTTACAGAAGTACGGAAACGTGCATTTCCCTTTCTCCTTTTCTGACTTTTCTTGTGTTATTTCCCCCTTTCCCTCCTCGTGCCGTTCCCTCCCTGTCTCCCTCTCTGCCCCGTGTTAGCGGGGCTGCCGGATGCCCCGGGGCGGGGGGTGCCGGGCGGGCTCCCTGGGGCCGCGGCGGTCCGCAGCTTGCTCAGGGAGCACAGGAGGGCTGGCGAGCGGCGTACCTGTCCTGGAACCTGAGCAATCTGTGGCTGCTTGAGAGCCGCTTTGATTTAACATCATTTAGTGGATTGAGAGTCATCACTCATCTCAAGAATGCGCGGGGACTGTCGCCTTCTCGCAGCGCGAGCAGCCTGGCTGCGGGACGGGCGGTGGCTGTTGTGCTCCCAACGTACTTCCTAGGCTTCTCCTGTGTAACACTGCCTTCTTCAGCAAATAATGCTCAACAGAGACGCTAGTGCTTTACCCTGCAATACAGTCTGCAATTATCGCGTATTTTCAAGAGTTTTGGATGGTTGTTTTTTTTTTTTTTTGTAACTGAACTTCTCTGGCAGTAAGCAGCAAGTGAGGAGGAGTCAAAGCCTGATGAATAAACCAGTGCAGTAACTCTGGAGCTCGTATTCTACTTGTGTCCTGACTGGGCACAGCTGTGTAAGGAGTCACACACTTCGTGCAACCTTGGGAGTGTAATTCATGCACTTGCCATAAAGCGAAGCATATATTATGCATTTTTCGGTTACATGCACTACCAAGGACAACAGTTGAGAAAACATTGACTTCGTTTTTTGGTATCCATTTTGTAAAAATGATCACTTCTGTTAGAAAAACAGGTGATATTTCAGTGGGATTATTAGGTGTCATTTACTAGTTTGTGCTATTATGGGATGAGCCAATAATGTAGCAACACCTTCTGGGATGTACTCCTCATATGCTGCTGGCTGAGGAAACTGAGAAGTACGTGGTGGGGCAGAGAGCAAAATACATTGTAATAAATTAGTGACATCTGTTTGCACTTACTTCACTTACGTTGCTGTTTCAGAGTGTAATAGCTTTTGTCTACCATACATATGATGAGGCTCTTTTCTCCAGTATTCATTGTGTTAAAAATCCCCACCAAATCCCAAAGCTACTTGAATGAGTTGTGAGGGATGGTGCACAGTGAGGTAGGAGGAGGGGGTACATCCTGCACACTGGCTAGTTTAATTGCCTGAAAAAGGGGTTTTTAGTTTTTAGCTCCTGATTAAAGCCCACAAGTGCTGCAGAATGGGCACGTTATTACCCTTAGTTTGTCTTGGGTTTAGTACTTGCACACAGGTTTGTCACACTCTATCACTGTGCAGATGGTTTTGCCTGTACAGCTGACTCCCTTGGTTGATTCAGTTGGTCAAATTTGTCGCTTGGGTATAGGTGCTGTGGTAAGCAAATGCTGGCGGTATTAAGGGGAGCAATGCTTTACCAGCCATTTCTCATGGCTGATAAAAAGCAGAAAGGTTAAATGCTGGTTGCTAACCTCAGCCACAGCGGAATAAGTAGTGTTTGCAGAAGTATGTTACAGGATTTATCACATTAAGGGTGAGTGATATTGATAACTTGAACATAATCGGGCAAAATGGTTTAAAAAATTAATGAAAGAATTGTAATACTTCAACCATTTTTATTTTTTTTCTTTTTGGCACTTACCAATGCTGTGCTTTAAGTAATGCCAATTTCTGTATTCATTTTTTCTTTCTCTTGGAACCTTTGCACATTGATCGGTTTTGCCCAAGAGCACTTGGCTGGTAGTACTATGTAGTATTCATGCTTAAAGTGCACATAAAACTGTGGAAAAACCGGGCACTTTCAAACCTTGAACAGCAGAATTGGTTACTTTGAGAGTAGCTGTTTAAAAACTATTTAGGAATAAAGTCAACACTCCAAAATCTTGGACTAAAAGAACCTGGTTTTAATTTCTTTTGTGGGGGCCCAGACTAGTTTAGAAATGCAGTAGGGCCAAAAAGAGCCCAGGAGATGGCTGAAATTGTGCTGTATAAGCATGTAATGCTTGGAAGCCCTGAGCCTTTGGTGTAGGGGTTTCCACACAGTGTATAGTCTTCCTTCTGTTCTTGGGATTCATGGTGGAGGATAAGTACTAGTAGAAGCAGTGCATGCTTCTGGATCCACTATACCATCCACTTGTGAGTGTAAATGTGATTCTTCAAAAAAGTTAAAAGTTAGGCACACACCTTCAGTGCAAAACTTGAATCAAAGCTGAAATTGTGGGAGTTGTCTCATTTGAGAGGGTTTGTCTGTGCAAATTCTACGTGGGCATGGCGGTGATGCTCTATTGCCGCCATCTCCTGTATTTCTCATTGCAATCCTACACTTCAGGTTCTCATCAGTTTCTGCAGCACATCCTTGTCTCTGAATTTTGTGGTGATTTATCCTTCTCTGTTCCACTCCTGTGATGTTGGTTGTACTTTAGCTGAGATCAGTGTGAGCTCTGGCATTGATTTAAAAGTATCTAATTTGCCTTGTTTGACAGTGTGAGGAAACAAAACCAAGCAGCAGTCATTCAATTTGAATTAATGATCCTCTTTGCCACCTTTGATTTCTTGAGGACTTTCATCTTCTCTGGAGACCATGCAAAGGGAAGAGAATTAACTGGCCTAAAAGGAGACAGAAACAGCACACATGATTGCATGGGGAGTATTAAATATCTCTGTTATCCCTCACTAATATTAGAGACTTTATCTTTAGGGAGAAAAGAGGTTACTACATTGCAGTTTTGTCACTGTGGGGATATATGATGGCATGGGAAAATCCTCTGTAGCTATGAGTAGTTAAGGGAATTGTTGAGGAAAGTTTAGATTGGAAAACACCTTTTAAAATTGAGTTTAACCATTAACCTAGCACTGCTACTTCTACCACCAAACCATGTCCCTAGGCAGTACATCTGCATGTCTTTTAAGTATCTCCAGGGATGACAAGCCATCTCTCTGGGCAGCCTGTTCCTGTGCTTGACAACCTTCTCAGTGAAGAAGATTTTCCTAATACCCAATGTAAACCTCACCTGGAGCAACTTGAGGCTGTTTCTTCTTACCCCATTGCTCATTTCTTGGGAGAAGAGAGCAGCACCCACCTCACTACAGCCTCCTTTTGGGCAGTTTTAGAGAGTGATAAGGTCTCCCCTGAACCTCCTTTTTTTTCCAGTCAAACAACCCCAGTTCCTTCAGCTGCTCCTCACAAGGCTTGTTCTCTAGGCCCTTCACTAGCTTCCTCTTCCTTCTCTGGACACACTCCAGCATCTCTATTTCTCGTAGCGAGGGGCCCAGAACTTAACACAGTATTCAAGCTGCAGCCTCACCAGTGCTGAGTACAGAGGGACAATCACTTCACTAGTCCTGCTGGCCACACTATGTCTCATACAAGCCTGGGTGCTGTTGGCCTTCTTGCTCACCTGTGACCACTTACGTTCCAGCTAAACATGATGGCTCATGTTCTGCAGGCTGTTGACCAACACTCACAGGTCCTTTTCCGCTGGGCAGCTTTCCAGCCACGCTTCCCAATCCTGAAGGGTTGCATGGGGTTGTTGCAGTCCAAGTGAAGGACCTGGCCCTTAGCCTTGTTGAAACTCCTATAAGTGGCCTCAGCCCATTGATCCAGCCCATTCAGATCCCTCTGCAGAGCCTTCCTGTCCTTTGGCAGATCAAAACTCCCAGCCACCTTGGTGTCATCTGCAAACTTACTGAGGGTACACTCAATCCCATCTCCAGATCGCTGATAAAGATACTAAATAGAACTGGTCCCGATACTGAGCCCTGGGGAACATTACTTGTGACTGGCTACCAGCTGGATCTAACTCCACTCGCCGCCACTCTTTAGGCCTGGCCATTCAGCCAGTTTTTTTGCCAGTGAAGAGTGTTCCCATCCAAGCCTTGAGCAGCCATTTTCTACAGGATATTGCTGTGGGAAATGGTGTGAAAGCCTTTACTAAAGTCTAGGTAGATAAAATCCGTAGCCTTCCCCTCATCCACTAAGTCAGTCACCTTGCTAGAGAAGATTGGGTTAAGTCGAGCAGTAACCTGCCTTTCATAAACTGATGCTGACTGGGCCTGAGCAGCTGGTTCTCCTGTACTTGATCCCCACAATGTTCCAGATCTCAAGATCATTCACTGGCGTGTGTACCTCTGTTTTCTTGGTGAGAAAACGTGAATGTGCGTGTGTGCATGTAGGTGTCAGTTTGTGTGTCTATTTGTAGCAAATAACTTGAAAGGAGAAGTGATTATAGCTCTAAACAAGCAGAAAATGAGAATCAATTATGTATGAGAAAAAATATCACAGTTCTTTGGGAACTGACTCATGACTTGAGAATATTTGTGGTTGCCTTCCCTGCCTGTAAAAGTGTGGGAAGGAGACTGTGTAGAGAGTTTTCTGCAAGAACAGCTCTCAAGAAGAATTCTCCTGCTCAGATTGAGCAAACTTCTGCACAAAATCATGGAATACATAGAACTGAGGGTCATGTTAAACTGTCCACACGAGCTTGGGTTTTTTTAGAACACACTTTGTGGTTGAAGAATAATTGCATGCTGTGGTTGTTAGTGCAGGCATTTTTTCCCCCCACAATGTTTACAAATATAGATTATTCCCATAGAAACCAAATGGTCATTTCATGCTCTCATTCGTGTTTTGGCATGCTCACACTGCATTTCTTGGTGAAGTCCTTTCATCTTTGCAACTTTTTTCAGTTTGATAATGTTCTGTTGGGTTGATTTGTTCATGTAAAACATTACAGGACTGGTCCTGTTTAACAGTAGTGTGTACTGACATAAAAATAGGCCTTTTTAATTTGTTTAACTCTTTAAACATTTTCATTAAAAGCAACTGTCCACCAAAACCCTGCTTAGGAACAGCTCCTGCTGTTTAAGTGGTATTTACTATTTCTGTCTGGGTAAAAAGGAAGTTATGTGATTTTTCTGTGGTTAGAATTAGAACTGGTCATCTTGCCACATTATTCGGTTTTTGTTGTTTTGTGAGAAAAGAAACACAGGGATTCTTGTTTGTACGTGTGGGGAGGCAGAAATTCCAAAGGCAGACCTTCATGTAACACTATGATCCTTTAGAAAAACTGAGCAGATGTTCATGGCCTGTGTGCAAGTATTTTTCCATATACAGGGAAAGGCAATAAACTCAATGCCAAAAAACAATAAAGTAATAATGAAAAAATAGTCAAAATTCCAGCTGGAGACATGTGGTCTGTCCATGTATGTACTCTGATTGTTTCACCCATGTTTGTCTTTGTGACCCTGCATGTTTTTGTGTACAACCCTGGTGATATAGTTGGGCTTTTTCCTCAAAAATTATTCTTAGAGTAAATCAAAGTGCCAGTCCAAAGGATTCTCACTTGTATTGGAGATGAGGGGCTGTGTTTGCACTTCAACTTATTTTATAGACAATAGAACCTATTTGTAATCTAATGCACAGGGCAAAAGCAAGTAACCTTTAGAGTAAAATGAATAAGTTAATCAGATTAACTTGGAATTCAGTTTTTTTGGCAAAGGCTTCTTGGAGTAAGAACTTCGAGAGCACGAGGAAAGATTGTTGTGCTCGCTGTCTCATATCTCAGGCTGCAACACACCTACCTTGTTAGCTTCGAAAGCTTTGCTGAGTCCATCACACGAGGAAGGTTGGGTGTAATTTGAAATGGAATGTCTGATGCATTAATTGAAAGCATAATGAGAAGGGAGTGAGGAAAATGTGTTTCTTATAGTAGTATAAAGCCTTCTTCAGTTACTTAAGAAAGAAGGTGCTTTAAAGCTGGAGAAAAATGGCTTATGAGTCACTCAGCACTTTGAGAGGTACACAGGTGACATTGTGTACTGTTTACATCTTTAATCAATGTATTTGTGCACAATTTACACCTTTTCTCTATAGTTTTTATCACAGATTGTGTTCTGCAACTTCTGCTTTTCCTGACTTAAATTCTGAAAAATTTGAAGAGTTAGGGCTGTTGCTGAGCTACCAGAAAGAATAAAAGAGTGATCCTGTCCAAAGGAAAGGTCACACCAATTTGTTCCTATAAATTCTTATTTTCTAGGTTGATTTATGGTTATGAAAAGAATAGCATGTAGGAAGCTCTGGATGCTGATAAGCCCTTGGTGCTGTGGCAATTAAAATATCCAAACCACAGCTTACAATTATCTTCTCAGTAAGCAACATACATTTTTCATAGCCTGCTGTGCTGGCTTTTATTCTTGTAGTGAGAACCAATTCCATTATCCCACTATCTCACCCGCTTTTGCTGCGGGAAGGTCATGTGTTATATAAGCATGAAGACTAAGAACGATTGTCAGAGGGCCAGCGGTGGGATGCTCTCTGTACAGGGAATCTCTATTCAATGCAGACCCTTGGGATTCTGGTTTTATTAGCTGTTGAAGACAGGTCTTGTCTTTGGAGAGCTGGTCTAAGGCTATTCCTTGGCCATGCTGCTGCCAGCTGAAAGTTGATAGGAGTTTTGGAGAATTTGTATTTTCCTGCAGCTTTCTGTAAATAGTACAGTTGGGAGAATGATAAAATGGAGTTGGGTTTATACTGGAAAAATTCCACAGTGTTTTGTGTCTTCACTTGTTTTCATTTATAGCCTTTGGACTACGTAATGGTAGCATGGGAGGACTAAAGAATTAATTTGAATCTCTGTGCCCCTGTTCTTTGGATAATGTGGCTGAACAGAAACACAAGCAGCGACTCTGATACTGCTGGCAGGAATTCAGAGTTTTGGACATGAACTCATTTAGAGTAGGAACAGAAGAGTAAACTGTCTCACTGAGGCCTGTTCCCTGCTGTGCAGTAGATGTCTGGCTGAGAAGGTCCGTACAGTATCTTCTCCAAATACTCTTTGGTCATGAAATGCTTGCCAGCATCCTCCTGTCTGCTGACTATCTGAAGTTAAGGATTAAAGACACAACTGTAGTGCGAGAAAGATTAAAGGGGGAGGTAAAAGGTATCATCATGAGTCTGTCCTGGCCCAGTTGCTCCAAGATTAATACAGCAGGTTAAAATGTTAACAAAATACAAGCTAAAAGCCAGGAATAAATTGTTCCTCATTTGAAAACTGTTACCTCTTCTTGGTTAGCTGTATTGCAAGAATAAACCTCAGAGGTTGTGCTGAGTGTTTTGTTTAAAGCAATCCTTTCTCTTCCAGGAAATCATGGAAGACCTTGATTGGTATTTAATAATTTTCTGTCTTGTCAAATGTCCCAGTAGGTCAAGAAAAAATGTTTAAGGAAAACATTAAAACAGAAGCAGTGAACAGAAGCTGTGTGTGCTCAATGGCTTGTTTTCTGCTCAGCTGTTCCACTAATATTTTCTTTACAGGGTTCTACCAAATCTTTTGATCTAATGAAAATGTGACGTAATACCATAATGATTGCTATCCTATGATAATTACTTTTGTCTCATTTTCTGCCTATCTTAAAGTGTTGTGAATTTTCCCCTCAGCTGCAGCGTCTTAAGTTTTCCGAATACTGATCCTCACAGGTTCAGTGGTTGGACAACAGCATCCCATGGCACATTGTTGAGATAAGTAGTTGAAATCTCTTGGAATATGGATAGAATATATAATTAGGTTTAAGCCATCAGTGCTACTGTAGCGGTATCTAGTTACCCTAAATTAAATCTCTCCTCCCATCACAAAACATCACTTATGTTCAGATGTGTCTCTGTTCCAGTGGTGGTGATGCTTTGTACAAGAAATTAATGTCAGGAAAGGAGAGCATTCACTGTGTGGCTGTGATCAGGCATATAGAAGCCTACCGACTAAATCAAGCAAAGCTGAGATTAACTATTGAAGGTTCTAGCTAGCAAAACATGGCATGGTTCTGGGGTTGTCCTGGCTTAATATTGCCTAACAGCGTGGCTGCTGATACTGATCTGTCTGAAGGTGTCTTTAGCGGTTAGGTATTATTTCTACAAGGAAAGGTTATTTATTATGATACATGATTCATGATTTATTCATCAAGAAGTTTGAAAGTCTATTAAACTTCAGGTCTTTGGAGATATGAGCAGATCTTTCAAAAATATTTTGGGGATAAGACTTGCAGACGGTAGCATCTCTGTGTCATTTAAGGGAGAATTTCAGCATCATTCATTGTGTGTGTTGTTGATAAATTACATAGCAGTTGTTACAGAGAAAAAACATTGCAGAGTTCCCCCATCAATAATTTTGAAAAGCTGTTGTTTGATGACCTAATGCTGTGTTGATGTAAAAACATTTGGCTGCTAGTAACACATGTGGTTCACTGTCTCATGAAATCTTAAAGTTAGTGTTGGCTTGAATGTTGCTGTTATGAGTGGTGGGAAAAATAAATACAGGAACATGATTAGGAGTAATGAATCCTTATTATGAGTGAAATCTAATGGTTTCACAGTCAGTCTTCTGTAATGTAGTTCAGGAAAGAAACAAGATTTGCAGATGAAAATGAGGAATTTAATTACTTGCTATCTGTGTAAAAATATGGGTAAGAAGTACCAGGAAGAGAATTATCTTTAAAAATCATAGACTGAAGTGGTAGAAACAACAGAGAGGGAGCTAAAACTAAGGATGCTATTTTTTGTCATGTAGTAGGATTTTGTAAAGAAATATGCAGGAAGAGCAAGGGAAGCAAGAGAGGCAGGAACTTCCAGAGCGGCATTGGGTGTGAGGAAGAGCTTGTACCTCTTGAGGAGCCCTTGGCTCTGTGCAACATGCGAGAGATTTTCATATATATATATAAATATATATATATATATATATATATCAGCCTTGATGGGGTTTCCTTAGGCTTGTGAGGCATTAAAACAACAGTTTTCCCAAAGGGCTTACAAGACAAAGTTGTTGCATTATGCATACTTTGTATCTTCCAGCACATAGCATCTAATTTGTTCCCCATTCTACGTTATATAAAACTGAACCTTTAAAAACCATTGAGGCTGTTCTGAGTAGTGAAGGGGAACGCATATGGCAACAGCTTCTGAAGACACAGCTAAGACTCTCATAGACCTAGTATTCAAATCCTAGCACTTCAATGTCATCATTACAGGCAGATTATACAAGACTCCCAGTTTTACATGTGAAATGTCATTTTGTTTATTAAAGGTGCTTTTTTGTTACCTTAGCTGAGGAAACTTAGGGGGAAAAAGTAATACATTTCTATTTCAAATTCCATGCACTAGAAGAATAATAAATGCTGAATGTAATGTATTGCACCATATTGATTTTCAATAGCTGTAATTTGGAACTCTCCCAAATCAGGAATGTTTTGGGCTGTAAAGTATGCATGCTTAAATTTCTGAAAGAAATTTATGTGTGTTTGTAACTTACTGCATGTTAAATTTTAGAGTAGTGTAATATATAGAGTGTTAGAAATATGTAGTGCATTTTAAAAGATCTGTATACATATATATATATAAAAAGTGATATTTTAAGACATCAGACATTCCCACTGTATGGGAAATACATTGCAAGGCAGATGCATCCCACTGGTGAAAGTAATGGAGGATGATTTCCAGATGTTTCAGTGCTTGCTTTGGCAAGTCAGAAAATACTGGAAGATGTGTTGGTAAAAAAGAAAGGGAAGAACTGGATGTAAAAAGCATCAAGCCTGGCGACAAGCAAAGCATAACATGGAAAATGGAGCCATGTGGGGAAGAAAGGGCCAACACAACATTATGGCTGCTGTGACAGCACTGATGCAGTGTAATCTTGGAATTACACTGATGACTGGTGGAGTGTTGGAAGCCTATTTCAGAAATTAGGACTGAAGTTAGGTGAATTGTTCTTTATCTGTTTTTCCTATTTCTTTTCTTACTGTGTTTTTTTATTTTGTTGAAACATTTGCTGTGGTGTTAGAAAATCTTATCTAAACCTGGATACTGAGATTGAATGGCTTGGGCATGCTTCGATTTTATGTTGTTACTGTAAAGCACAGGGCCTTCCTATGAATTTCTGTGGTGCTGAGCACAAAGCATCCTTGATCTCAGATGAAGCCTTAGGGTATTACTGTAATATACATACTGAGTCATCTTGCTAATAATACATTTCTTGAGTTGCATGGGTTTTCATGTCAAATAGCTTCAGAAGTTTCGGAAGTGGAATTTAGCTCCTCTGCAAAGAAATCTGCAGGCAATGAATTGCATAAACTGTTGCTTGCTGTTAGGTTTCAGTAAGCCAGCCTGTCTGAGAGGTTGGCCATCCTTTATGTGTACAGACCAAAACTCTGCAGCTTTGCTGCGTTCTATCAAAGTGTTCACATTTCTTGCCTTTTTCAGTTGTATTTTTTGGGCCAGGGTGGGATGATGGGGAGAGAAGGGTTAAATCTTGATCTATTCAGGCTGCACGTGTTTGCCTTTACAAAGAATGTAAGGGCCAACCAGTGTGATTTGTGCTGCTCTAGTTTTTGTTAGTAGTATGTTTCTCATGGTTTTAAAATTGAGGGATATGGGGCACTTAAATATTCTTTTCTTTTTCCAGCTGTTCTGTGTTTCTTTGAGCCTTCTCTGGTTTCTTAGGAAACTTCTGCAGGATGGAATTTGTCTGTTTTACCGTGCAAGATGGGCAGTTTATTTTGTTTGTGTTTGAAAGTAAATATTTGGTGATTTAAGTCTTCCATTCGAGAGAGTACTTTAGAACCTGACTTTAAGCACGTGAATAGACTTATTTCTCGTAATGAGATGACTTATATGTAGTTTGTTTGCCTCTTCATGAAAGAAAACTATTTCAGCTTTTCATTTTTAAAAAGGTAACAAAAACCAGAGTCTGTTAATCTGAAGAATGAAGAAAAACGATGTAATAATAGCTTAGAAATCTTTTCTCAATTATACAAGTACGGAATATTGGAGCTATGCAGACTTCTTATAATCATCCCCCAGATGAAGCCATGCTGAATTGTGCTGTCATTTTGCACAAATTCATGAGGTTTTGACTGAAGGTGGCTTCCAGTCGTGAGTACACATCAGTACACAAACACAGCCCCATTTCTGGTTTCAGGACAGGTCAGGGGAATCTTAGTTTGAGCTTGCTCTGATCTCAGTTCTGATGCAGAGAAGGTCCCTGCATCCCAGTACAAAAGAGGCAGCAACATAAGGTTTTCCAGGTTTTAAAGGCAATCCATGTGCTTAGGGTGGTAGACGAACTGGTAAACATTAGGTGAAGCTACAAACTGTTCGGTAAACACTTAAGTTTGGGACTGAATTAAGCATACTTAATCTGGATACTGACTTGAGGTTTGGTGTGTTTAACATCCTACCCTGTAGCTCTCCCCGGAATAAGGCTTCAGGAGCCCTGTGCTGAAGTGATGGTAGTAGGAGGGAATGTGACTGTGCCTGGAAGGCTCCTATGGTCCTGTTTTGTAACAGGACACAGCTGTGGCTTAGTCTAAGTCCTGTAAGTGTCAGTGAGTGCTGACTCAATGCCATAGGAAGAAACTTTCTGGCATGACAGTTCCCTGCCTTTCTCTTACTAGGACAGAAATCACAACTGAGCAATTGACGACATGCATCCATTTTAAAATGCCACGTGAGAGAGCAAGATCCTGCTGCTTTTCAGGTCTGCATCCAAAATCCCTGCTTTCAAAGCCCCAATTTCTTCATTGGTACTGCTCAGCGACTAGAGTTCTGTTGTGAAAAGGAGTAACACATTTTGCTTGTTTTATTGTTTGCAGTTTACTTTGAAGTCTACGTAACCCATGGGTTAAATGGTACAACTTCTGAAAAAGCTAAAATACATCATCGCTTTTGAGATAAAGGTGGTCTATAGGCTCAAAGATGACAAACTGAAGTGAAAGCATGTGGTGTTGGATAGTATTTTTATCCAGACTTACTAGCCACTGATACTCAGATTACCGGGACACTCTTAGGATTCAGGAGTGTAGCTTCATCAAATAGTTACTGAAAGGCATTTTTCTTGGAGAGAGCTTTGAGACACTGTGCAGCAGTTGTAGTGAATTACAGTGTAAGTATAAGCTGTCTTAAGCACACGTGTAAAAGCTATTCTCTAGTTCTTCCTCTCATTTCCTCCCTCACACAAGACAAAAGGTATGGTTTTAATGGATCCCTGTTATCTCCCAGTATAATCATATATAATTGAATCTGGTTAGGATTAATGGAATGGTTCATTGTCTGACTTTCAATTGTTTACTTTAAAACCACAGGTTTTGGGCTGGTTTAACAAAAGGGTGTACTTCTAAAAAAATGAGTTTCTTTATTATAACTATCACCATAAACTTCTGGTCACAAGAAAGTAAAAATCAGAATTATCCCACACCCCTGACCCCCTGAATTGGATTTTATTTCTTTATCAGATGGCTAAATTAACTCCCCATCTTTTTCATGTGCATGCACATGTGCACACATTCTTTTTTTTTTTTTAATCTCCTCCCTTATGGAGACTGAAAGACTGAAATTCCTCCTTGAAGTTTGCAAGAATTAGAATTTCCATTTATACAATGTATCGCAGTTGACAATGAAATGGAAATACCATGAGTCTGCCATTCCTGCTTTTGCAGACAACACTGATTTATAACTCTTTATTAAAGTAGCAGAGTGAGCTTTAGGACATTTTGTCACAGGCAGGGCAAATAGCTAATCACTGTGAGCCCTTTTGATATATAAAAACCTGAAATTTGAGGCTAGATCTTGCCTAGGCCTGGTTTTCTTAGTACTTGTCTCAGTAGGCAAAAGGTGAGGGGATTTTTTTGTGTGTATTTGTACAGTTTTGATAGGTTTTGTTGGGATTTGTGGGTTTTGTTTTGTTTCTTTCCCCAGGAGTTATCTAGTATAAGCAAGGTGGAGATTTGGCAGATGATTTCAGAGCTGATAGAGGAGAAACTTCTCTTGTCCCTTTGTGTGTCCCGTAAAACCAGTGCTTCTAGTACCGCTAGCCTTACTGCGAGAAAGCAACATCAAACAGTGTCACAGAACTCTGGTTAAGGCAGGTTTAGTAACAGAAATTGCATATGGTGTGGCAGACAATAGCGTCTGTCACACTGAAAAACTTAGCTAATATGTTCTCTTTAATTAGGAAAGTTCAGGAATACAGATACTAAAAAGAAAAGGCTCTATAACTTTTAGGCCTTTACAGTTGCTATACAATTACAGCTATTATATTTTTGAGCCATGCAGCACAGTCTAGGCATCTTTAATGTTTCTTTCAAGTCTTAATGAACTAAACATTGCCCCTGTTCTGAAGGGTGGTGTAGGTGTGTGCCATTCTTTGTGTATAGTTCTGCTATACGTTTTCATGGACCTGTAGTATACTTGAGGCTGGGAGAGACTGCAGATCTAACCATTATCCCTACTGATAGGTGTACTACTGAAGAACACAGAGTGTACCTCAAAATGCTTTTTTTCATCTGTTCTAGCCTATACTATTTCTTTCTTTTTTCTTTTATTTTCCCCTTTCTCTTCCCATCCTGTAGGAAACATGTAGGAGCCTGCTACCAGGCAGCTCCGGTCATGGAAATGGAATTATCTTCATGTAAAATGCCCGAAGGGCTGTGTTTTGCTTTTGGTCCAACTAAATGCATACTGAGTTTTCCAGCACTTCTGTTAATACATATTATGATAATAATAATAATGCAGCAGTGCTGTATTATGAAGAGTCTGACAGACTTGGAAAATTGAGATTTTTGTAGCCTGTGATGTTTCTGGTGTGTCATATACAAATTAAAGCTCAAGTATTATGTTGCACCAGTGCTATAGATGGTTCTTGCTAAGAGAAACTTTCTGCAGAATGAAACATGACTTGTCCCTACGCTAACATGTACTGTTTGGTCTGAGCATGAACATCTCTTATCTAGTAAAAAGGAAAGATTTGGTAAAGCTTTGAATAGGCTGTTACATATGCTAGGCTATATAAGAATATTGTATAAGAACAACAGAACAGAGAGTAGCAAACACTTAACATATTACAACTGCCTTTGATCCAAACTGACTTTGATTTTTGATTTAGGGGTATTCCCCCTATTTGCCATCCATTTGAATTCTCTACTTCTGTAACCTGTGAATAGTCCATAAATTTCCTGAAATTAATTAGTTGTTGGTTGTGTAGGAAAGTTTTTGTTCTTCAAGCACTAACGGAGCTTTAAAAGAGGAAACAAAGCTGTAGAAAATTTTTTCTTGAGGTCTATTAAAATGCCCCATTAATTATATTTGATATTACTGTATTAGGTGGTCTTTGAAATGTTTTTTATTTCTATGTTATTTTGAAAATATAATATTGCTACGCCATAGTAAAAAGGCATTGACTTCCAAAGAGTCTGCATACCAATGCATTATGCCTAAGTTCTTCACGTGTTAAGGATGTTGCACTGCTCATAGGTAGGATGATGGAAGCTAAGTGGTGAGGCATCTCTTTCCAGTTGTCTGCCAATTCTGAATATTCCCTTTGGCTACCGATGGAGAGCACTCAGTAATCACCCTACTGATTTATTCACGCAGTGACCACCTTATCCTGGATAAGGATGTTTCACAGTGAGCTGTAGACACCTGCTTTACAACAGGAATGTTTTTTTGTATAGCAGGAGAATGTCTTACAGAAGACACCCATTTTCCTATGCAGTGCTCTTTGGAAGAAGTTTGCTTCTGTTACCAGGTATACATGGATGCTATTCTGCTCTTTCATTATTAACAGATGCACATGTGGGATTTAATTTATTGCCCTTGAAGATATTCTGAAAAGTAATTATGTTCTTAATGAAGGTATCACAAGCTTTGTACCTTACTAGTTGGCTTTTCTGCCTCTGTGCCTGATCACTGGACTCCTCAGGGTGTATTCTTTTTGGAAAGATATCGTCAGTAATGAATGAGGCCTGTTTTCCATATTGACCTCAAACTGTACATAATTACATAAATCTAGCCAACCATAACAATGAGATTATGATTATGTGCATAGAAAATATACTTCATGGAAAGATTTTATAGTGCTTACAGTGCAGTTAAATTGAAATTATATAGCTATTTATGGGAAATGTATGGTTAGTTATACCCTCTACTGTGCCTTCCCTGAGTTCTGTGTAATGGAAGAAGCATCTAATCTGTATCTGCTTTGAGGTTGACTGTTTCTATATTTTGGTTAGAAATAACAATAGGAATGCCCTTATGAAGCTCTTTAATACCTTTACAATAATGTTCATTTTCCAATTAAGGAATTTTAGCACAAAAATGAATTTATTCTTTGAAATTTTTAGTTCTGTCAGTCAAGAAATTCATTGCTCTGAATCTGTAAATGTCGCATGCCTGCTTCAGGCTTGATTGTGAGCCTGCTGCTCATCCCTCAGTTAAGGGCAGGGCAATAGGAGACTTCAGAAGGTGCAGTTTCTCTCCTGTCGATGGGTGGGATGATGGAGGTAACTTCACTTTGGCAACATGACATTTACTTAGGACAATGGAGCAGCATTCAGCTGGACAGCCCTGCTGCTGAGCTGCACCCATCTTAGGGTGAGAAACACGTTTTGGGCAGGGAATTCACTTTTATTTGATTTAAGACATTTAATTTTTTTCATTTCACTGCCAGCTTTCGTTGCTCCAAGCAAGATGAACAGGGACCATTGTGTTCTCCCTCCTTCCGTGCACCCGCCCCTCTGTGCCTCAGCTCTGTCCCTGGTGGTCACCTTCCAGGATTGATTCAAACTGGGAATTCTCAAATTCTTAATTTCTTATTCGCTCCACAGTTCTTTTCATTGTAGGTGTATTGCTTCAGTGGTAAAAAGGACGAATTTGTTGATTTAATACATACTGATTCCCATTTGTGAAACAAGCAATTAGGAGAAGCATAATTGATTAATGGTTCTAATTAAGATTGAGTACATTTCAATACTGAATAAACATGACTAGTTTTCTTGTTTGACTGCTTTGAACCATGGAATCTTACTCTCACAGCCAAGCTGATTGTGAAATGGAAACTTAATTCCATTTTATTCTTATGCAACTTGGTGCTGAACTAACAACCTTAGATATTCTGCATGTAGTAGAAATACTTTTCATGCAATAGGTATTGAAATAGATTGAGGGAGAGACACCTGTGCAGGTTTTGTGTATAACAGGGGTGATAAACACTTTATTTGAACAAGATACTAACAGGTTTGTTTGCACAAGAAAAATTTTGGCTGAGAAAATGAGGACTGAATTTTTTAATTCAGGAGGCTCACATGTTTTTATTTATTTTTCCTCTGGTCTGCAGTGTATATTATAAATTTGGAGCTCGGGAATGGTTTTAGGAAAATTTCTTGGAAGTCAAAACCCCTTTCACCTGAAAAGATTGTGCCTGGAGCCAGTGCTGAGAACCAGGAGCAGTTCAACCACTGAGAACCAGTGATTTAAGAGTTGCATCCAGGCTGCCTCTATGTAATGAGCCTGCTCCCTTCTTTCAGCCTGGTACCTTTAGATGCTAAGCCAATCTAGTATTCCAGGAATCAGCACAGAACCAGTGAAATAAAAGCAAGTAACCATTTATTTACTCCATCTTTCATGCAGGAGATCTGTCCCAGGCTCTAGGCATCAATTAGCCACACAATTTATAACAATAAAAGCAAAAAAAGCAGCAAGCCATACCCATGTTTGCCAACTGCCTTAGCTTAGGGGAAATGAAATCATCCAGCCCCTCACATTCCCTTAGGCCCTGCAAGTTGGCCCCTATCAAGCATATGTGCCAGAAACAAGCTACATCTCTGTTAGAGTTAAAAATCTGCATGTTAATATATTCCAACAGATCGTGAAAGTTCCTAGCTTACAAAGCTGGCTGTGCCACGCTCCTCTTCTATGGATTGTAATTTTCTTTCTGAAGAGAGAAGAAGCATCTGGACCTACTCAGTCCCCTGCACAGTTTTCGTCCTCCACGTCAGCAAGCTGGAGCTCTAGTATGGCTGGCCAGGGTCAGCTCTGGACTGCCTGGAATCTTCTTATTAAACAAGCATGGAGTTTTGGATCTTGACCAAAGCCCCACAGTTGAACATTCTGGGACAGTTGAAAAGTCCCTTTTCTGAATCAGAACTCAGTTGGAAAATGTCATCAATGTGCGCTACAAACAATTCCCTGTGTGCTCTGAGTGGAAAACCTTCACCCAGTATAGCTAGGATTAAAAACCTATGGAGGGGTTTGCTTTCATCCATCTCTGTAATAGGCAAGGGAATAGGCTACATTGAACTTTCTGAGACTGGAACTGATGGTTTAGGATCATCTTGGTTTATTTGGAAAAAATTGTTTAAAACTTGAATTCTCAGCTACTGTCCCTTGGTAGAATTTTCCCAGTAATTAAACATCTATCAAAGACTAAATTTGAATTGTGAGAATATAAAGCTATAATGTATTTGGTATGATTATTAATTTTGGGGGACAGGATGGTAATGATATCTAATTTCAGTTGTGCTTCTGTCTCCCTGGTTCTCCTAGGCTACTGTCTTCTGGCTAAGAGAAAATACAGTAACATTGGGTTTGGCACTAGATTAACCCAAGGATTGTTCCTATTGACAGGGTAGATGGAGACATAAAAATGGGACTCCCAGTACACATTAATTGGGGAGATTGGAACTCGATGCTTCTAGCGGAGAGGAGCTGACCTTATTGCCTTAAAAAACCCACCCCCTGCAAAACCCACACTAAAAACTAACCCAGCCCTCCACCCCCCAAAAAAGCCAACACCAGCCTGGGTTTTCTGATTCTCTAGATGCTGTGTTTGAAGCCATCTCCCAACCAGCACTTTTCTGAGAGGCTTAGTTGAGCAGTAGTGAAACTGGTTATGTCTGTAGAGGATTCTTTGGGGTTATTTTTCAACACGGAATATTTGCAGTATATTTTTCCTTTGCAGTGTCATGCTCTGGTAACTGATGCATGAAAAAATGCACTGTCAAGTCAGATCATTTGACATAATGTCATGATATTTCTGTTTAGAAGAGACAGATGTTGAAACAGATCTTCATCTGGTGTAAATTACAGTGCTTCCATTACTTCAGTGGAATAACTTAACACAAGCCAAAGGTCTGCAACATTATCCAGAGACCAGGTGTGCCACATGTTTTGGTTTCTTTTTTCCCCCCATTGTCTGTAAAATCATAACGTATGTATAATGATTGCAAGGTTTCCAGTGTGGTGCTGATCTGTTTGTAGTGGTGTGTGTAGCTAATACTAACCACAGTTAGTAGTTGTGCAATTAAAATGTTATCCTTCCTAATACTTACTTTGTATATAATGTGCACCCATAACTCTGGAAATAGTCCCTAACTGCCAGGCTGTAATTTGGGGGTAGGCGAAACTCCCATAATGCACACAATTTTAAGCTGGAAAAACAACAAATAAAAGCTAACTATTTGTTGTTTGCTGCTTTTTGGGCCATCATCCAACACAGCCCTGAAATGCCTGAATTAAGGCTTGGATTAGGGCCTCATTCAGTTGTTGGGATGTTGTTACTGCGCAGTTTCACAGTCTTTAAGTCCTAATTGGAGAATGTGAAAGAGACCTTTTCTTCCCTTCTGGGTGAGAAGCTGGACTCAGTTTTGACCTCATGAGTTGTCAGTTGATGCTGTTTCAGGTATTGTTTAATGTTATCCATGAAAATGACTGCATTTTGAGCCCTGGGAAACTTACATTAGAGTCAAAGATTATGGGCGATGAAAAAGGCAGGTTTCAGTGTATTAATTCCCAGTCTGTAGCAGATTTCTTTGTATTTTCATTGATACCACTGTAAACTTTCTAGGAGAGGAGCAGATCTTTTTGCCTGATCCCTCAGGAGCTGGCTGAGTCCTTGCTAGAGCTCCAAGTGTTGCCATAAAATAAATTCTAGTGACACTAACAAAACTACTAATGATGTTACTTAAAGGTAGCCATAGGAGGCTGGTTTTTCTCCTCCTGACTGAAATGTCTTCTTATTTAAATAAAGCATTGGGATATCATCAAGCTTATGTTTCAGTAAAGTGAACATAATTAAGCAAATTACTTATGTCCACGGGTAACCATATTGTTCTTTCCCATATTTTCTGTCAGTTCCTAACAGAATGGGGCAAGCTATAAAGCACATATAAAGGAATCTGTGCATATGTATGTTTATTATGTTGATGAATGAATATTAGGGTGTGTCTCAAAAAAAAAAACAACCCAAGACCTTGTGAATGTTTGCGTGGTGAGATATTGTTTCTTTTCTTTCCCAACTTTTATGGGAACATTTTGGAAAAACTCAGAGTTTAAAAATTCTTTTTCCTATGGCAAAACTGCTGTATTTCCAAACAAGAGGCAGAAAATAGTATTGAATTTATCTTGTTTTGAAAAATTAAGCTTTTCATTTCAGCAAACTTTACTTACTAGAAAAAAAAATATACTTGGACATCAGATACTTCACTATTGGGAAATATCTTGACTGATTTTCATGTCTAAATATTCCTCAAAGCAATGAGGTAAACAATCCCCATCTCTTCCATAGAGTCTGTAACTGCTGTTCCCATATCCGGGAAGATCACTGTCCTTGCTAGGGCACTGCCATGGATGTTTTCAGTATTGCTGACTTTGACACAGGGTCAAAGAATTCGCAAACCATGAAACTGGAGTGGGAGAAGAGTCAAATCCCTTGTCGGGAAGAGACATTTGTTGTTTCGCTGGTTCCTTGCTTTGCAGGATGATGAGCCAGCACTGAAATGATGTGAGAAAGGGAGAAGAGAAATTACACCTTTCTTTCATCCTTGCTGTAAATTGGCACATATTTCCCTTAAAGCTTAGGTTGGTTTCAGATCTTCAATTTCTGTGCTATTTAGTGTTCTCTAGAATTGGCTCAACACTAAGTAATGTGCTTGAATGTAAGTTATTGTTTAGTATTAAATATTAGTTAGTAAAACACCTTATGTTCAGAACAAGAATAAACACGGAAATGTGCATAAAGAAAGCAAATGACCTACTTTTACATTTAATGGATTATCATGATATGAGATATGATTTTCTTTTTTTTCCTCTAAATAATTTTGTATAGGTTTTTATTTTTGTTTTGCCTTGGTTTGTCTGGGTTTTTCTCCCCAGTTGTTAAGTCCAACTAAAAAAGGCCATAGTAGGTTGGGGAAATGTAAATATGAAGTATGATACTGACATCAGCTTTAAAAATTCCATTCCAACAAGCAGTTCCTTTAGTTGCGTTTATCTGGATGCAAGTGCAATGGAAATAGTCTGTAGGAGAGGCAGGAAAATTTGTTAAGCTTTGTGGTCTGCGGTTTTGTTTTTAAAGCTATGGATTAAAGCAGTCTCGTATAGTTAGTGTGTTTAAGCTGAGAAGACATCTGACAGCCAGCATGGCTTCACTAAGGGGAAATTCTGCCTGACCAATTTGGTCGCCTTCTATGATGTGACTACAGAGCTGATGAACAGGGGTAGAGCAGTTGATGTCATCTACCTGGACTTGTGCAAAGCGTTTGACCCTGTCCCACACAGCATCCTTGTCTCTAAGTTGGAGAGACATCAATTTGATAGGTGGACCACTTGGTGGATAAAGAACTGCCTGGATGGCCACATGCAAAGAGTTGTGGTCAATGGCTCAATGTCCAGCTGGAGACCAGTAACAAGTGGTGTCCCTTGGGGATAGATGTTTGGTTTTGATCAAGGCAGTGTAAGTAACTGGAGCAGTTGTTCTATTTTCATGATTTTGTTGACAATGCTTTAATGTGGAGAGAACACATTTCTCTTCAGAGCTATGAAGGACACTAATTATAATCAGGGAAAAGTTTATAGATGAAAGAAATAAGTAAAACTTATGATGTAGTGTGTAAAAGTAAAATCTGTTCAAAAAGTGTGCATAGTGAGTTTTAAAAACCACTTCAGCAGGTGTGCAAGTATGAACACAGTGATTTACACCTGGACTAAAGCTAAGCCGCTTTAAGGCATCAAGAAGCCCTTTTTTTCAATTGAAACACACCAAAGGGTAAAATATCCTTGTGAAAGAACTGCTTTAAAGAAAAGGCAAGGTGCTGAAATCATGAGGACTAGATATCTTTATATGGAGTTGATAATGTCATTGGCAGCTTATGAGAAGAAATCAGACTGAAGCAGTATTATTTGTTTAGCTGTTGTCTTCCAGCAGTCTCAGCTGTAGCTCACTGAATGTGACAAGGTATGACCTGGAGTGTATTACAGAGACTTCTGGCTGTGAAAGGCATGGACTGGGTGCTTTGTAGAAAGTGAAACACCTCACATACTTGTGGAGTGTCTCATAGAAGAGCTGATGAATTTCTTTTCAGTGGTTGAAAGGTAGGTGTTTGGACTCAGTACTAATGTTGTTAATGTTGCTTGTGATGTAGCTATTTGTAGCAGATATCTCAATCTCTAAAATGCTTGTAAAAATTATTAGCAAAATGTTAACTCAAAAAATGTAACTTGCTGTCATTCATTCTTGCAGTAAAATTAATCTTTTTATATTCAATTTCCTTTAATATATTTTTTTATTTTTTTAAGTAAAAGTGACATAAAGTTCAATTTCTGTAAGATACAGCCTGAAACTAAAGTGTGTGAATATGAAGTAGCCAGATGATATAAACCTGAAAAGTAAATTTGGTCTTCTGGTAATACTCTTTGCTGTGCCTTTGCTTTGTTTTCTGCATCTTAAGTAGAATAGGAAAGACTGTTCTGAGGGATATAGGAGCAGACTCTATTCAGCTTGCAATCTCACGTGAATTTGCCTTACTTCAAAGTAAGGAAAGTAAGCTCAGTTCCTGGATCTTAAAAACAGACATGGCCAGAGAAGCAGATGAAGTACAGTATCACCCTTGGCTAATTTTGGGAATAAATTTCTTTTTTTAGAACAGAACTGCATGACTTTTTACAATATATGGTTAGCCAAGCAATGTTAAAATAATCATAGAATATCTTGAGTTGGGAAGGGACCCATAAGCATTGCTGAGTTCAACTCCATGTTAACACCAAAATTAGTAATGCCATCGAGAATTGAGTAAACTGAGCAAAACTGTAGATTTCAGTTTGATAATGAAAATGCCTTCCAATTTTGTATTTACACAAATCAGGTGTTAAAGAGAAACTAGATGAAAAAAAAAAAAAAAGGAAAAGGTGATTTTTAGCTTTCCAACTTACTGCAGACTAAGGTCAGATTTCTGAAAGTGGTCTTTAATTGGCCAGCTAAAGAGGAATGAGCGTACTTGGTGAGTAGCTGCCCTCAAAGTTCTTAAGGTGAATAGGCCTCCTATTTTACTGTTTCAGAGAGGTAAAGATTTCAGTGTTCTAAATTGGGAGGCTTTTGTGTCTAAATTTGAAAGAAGCAATTTATTTGCCCTTTTTACTTCAGGTTGAATGGTAGTTGTACATCGTGTCATTAGAAAACAACAATAAAAGCAATCTTTCCAGCTGAACAGCCAGAAACAAAGGGCAACTTTCAAATACTACACATTCCTCAACTGAAAACAGTAACAAAGTAATATTATATAACTTTTTTTTTTTTTTTTTAAACTTCGAAGTACTTAATATCCTTTGGAATTAATTACATCTTTTAATTTTTTTTTTTATATAAATGGATGACATCTTAAAATATTGCTGTTTCATGGTACAGTGGAAAAAGATCTCCTTAAGTGTGAATTTCACAAACAATATTCTTGCAGAATATTAATCATATCTAAAAATGTAGCATGCTCAAATTGTATTTACACATTTGAAATACTTTACAGTATATGCACAATGTGTATAGTATAGACTTTATGTAATGCAAAGGTAAGAATCCTAATCTCTTTAGGAAGAGGTTGTGTAGGAAACTTAGCAGAGTCTGCCTTCTCTGAATTCATTCAATGAATAGAAAAAGAAATGAGCAGGAAAAAAATAAGTTTCAAAAGAGATATCTGAGTATTGTTAGTAGTTTTTAGGCATGGTATCTGCGAAAATGTGTCCCCAGTTAAGTTATGTGCGATGCTACATCAGAGGTATTAAGTACTTCAGGATTACCTGATAAACTCTGCTCTTTCTCCTGAAGGCATTACATACCAGCAAAATATTTCCCACATAGTTAAAACTTGCAGCAAATGTTTTATGCTAATTATGCAAACTAAATACCCAGTAATTGATTTTCATGTTCCTAATGCAACAAAACACAAAGCATGGCTTAAGGCTGTAAATAATATTGCAACTAGATTACCTAATAATTCTGTTTGAATTCAGACATTATTTTTTTGCAAAGCCAGGCATGTGCAAGTTGAAACTGGAGTTGAGTCAAACAAAAGCACAAGCTGTTCTACAGATACATGAGAAACTTTCAGCCCTGCTTGTAGGTTATTCCAAAGTAGCATGAAGCTTGCAAAGGGGTGCCAACTGTTAAACTGAGTACAACAGCATGACCAAACCTGCTAGTGAAACTATCCAACTGCCTGTTGGATGCAGACAGGCGTTTGCACTCCTTTTATAAAAGATGTTTTCTGTAAGTCAAGACAGAACCCTAAGTATTGTAAGTAAATTGAGGGTCAGTAAGTACAGCCACTGGTGAATTGCTGCTACTCTTACCATAGTCAAGGTGGTTATGCAAGCAGTATATATTTATCTGTTTATAGTGGGTTTATCTCACTTTAATTATTTTGACTTTTATGACTGTTCAGTAGATTTACAATAACAAGCTTAATTCTCATTAGCTTACTATTTTGTGGATGCAGAAAACAAATATGAGCTGCAAACTGGGACAATTAATTAACGTTAGTATGTAAAATTAAATGGGGGCATTATTCACTTCAGATATGCTGGGACTATGGACACTGAGATAAATTGCTGTGTAAGGACTCTATCGCAGAAGCACTAAATCGGTTTTCCCAGTCAGTGCAACCTACTTTTATTCCGTCTGGCAAAATATTCAAGTATATGCTTTATTTCAGGGTCATACTGACATGCTATGCTGGATCTGGGACATAACAATTGTCTAAATCATAGAATCATAGAATAGTTATGGTTGGAAAGGACCTTAAGGTCATCTAGTTCCAACCCTACTGCTATGGGCAGGGACACCTCCCACTACACCATATCACCCAAGGCTCTGTCCAACCCGGCCTTGAACACTGCCAGTGATGGAGCATTCACAACTTCCCTGGGCAACCCATTTCAGTGCCTCGCCACCCTTACAGTACAGAATTTCTTCCTCATATCCAATCTAAACTTTCCCTGTTTAAGTTTGAGCCTGTTACCCCTTGTCCTCTCACTACAGTCCTCTCGTGCCGTTTGAGAAGCTATATTATGTCCTACTTTGCATTCAGCTGCCAGACCAGAAGAGCATGGGTCCTCCTGTACATCCTGTGTTGCATCTGCTAGCCTTATTTACCGGTCTTGCACACTTTGGCATCTAAAATATCACTAGATGCCTTATATTAAAGCAGCTGAATCAAGCCCAATGTACTGATGAATGTGTGTGCCTGTGCTCAGTTTTTCTTTTGCACTGTCTGTATATGTTTTTCTGGCTGCCTTGTACTTGAAGCCTTTTTTATTTTTTTGGCATGTGCAAACCTGCAGTTTTGTTTTTTCCTTGGGTAATTTACAGACTTATTGAACTTATTCATGGATTTTATTGCAATATTTTGAAGTTTATAAAATGTCAAAAAAGCCAAACCTTGACTGAAGCATGTGCTTTACCTGAAATTTTAGTTTGAGTGTAAAGAGTTAACTAGAAAAATAGACAACCAGTCACTGGTGCCACTACAGAATAAAAACAACAAGCACGTTAATGCTTGCATATGCTAAATCTATACTGAGAGGATTACTGTGAACAAATAGAAGGTTGTATAGTGTGTCATGAGAAGTGCAGCCCAGAGCAAGGCACCATGGTTTCTGACAGTGAAGGTCAGTCATTTGAAGAAGTCAAGGAATCCAGGTTACGAGGTAAATATCTAGAGCTGGAGAGTAAGAAACCAGAGCAGGAGCAGGAATGAAGGCTTAGGAATCCAGAGTTCAGCTGCAGCAGGATGTATATCAACCCAATAGCCTTCCTTTTTATAAATAGCATCTCTCACATGTCAGGATTTCATTTTGAGGAAAATTGACTGTGAATAGTACAGACCTGCCAGAACCTGACAGTAAACATGCAACCGGCAGCAGTCCAGGACTCATCATCATGCTTTTCCTGTTCTTGTGACCTGGAAAGGGTTTGAAAGCAAAATACCTGCGCTCCCTTTTATTTTTAATTGACTTGTTTTCTGCAAGGTGGGAAGGTAAACCAAGTTCAAACTGCTTGATAATGCAAAAAAGGAGTGTTTCCTTTCCATCAAATTATACAATGATTTCTTGGTACTCCTGAAGTTGAATAAATGTAAATTTATTAGCTATGGGGTACCTTTATGTTTTGTGAGTATGTAGATGTTTTGTAGGAGGAGGTTGTAGAAGCAAAGATAAGCTTTAGAAAATGTTTACATGCTTCTGGTACATACAATGCTGATGATAGGCTTTTCTTGGAAACTGGGGAAACACGTAGTTAATTTAAGCTTGGTTACTAATAAAACACTTTGAAATAGAACATTTGGAACTAAACAAAAAAGAAAGAACAGCCTGATGCTGATAGTAGTAGATGAGGTAAATGTCATGGAGCCAAAATACAGTTAATGCTGTGTGGCTCATGAGGAGCTCATTTAATCTGATGAAAAGTTAGCTGTTACAGATCTAAAACATGACTGGATAGGACACTTGTTGCCAAAGGTGAGCGTTGTTAACCCCAGATTTTATAGTTATAAGACCATAGCCTCTCAGAGATAATAGGTGAAATGCAGCCAAAATGTGGGAGGATGTTTTCTGTTTACATGCAGGGGAGATAAGCAGACTGGTTTATAAACACAGATTTGCAGTTACTGCATTGACTGCTTTCTTCTCTGTGCAAGAGCATACAGCTGAGACCTTCCCTCAGCCACATTGTTCAAACCAGACCAAATACGTATAAACCACTGAGGGTGTGTGCCCAAAGGAGATGTGTGTGCAGCTTTATAGAGGAAAAATATACAAGTCTGTATGAAAAACTGTTCTGCAACCCCTTGTTTACATGTGCAGTGTTGATTAGCTGGGTTCTCCCAATATGCTGAAAATGGTATAGTACTGAAATCTGTGAGGACTTACCTGTACCAGTTATATTTGAGGTAGAATATAATAATATTATTATATTATTTATATTATATGTAATCGTGTGCTGCCTCCACTTGATTTTTATTGGTTTTGTGTTGAAGATTTAGAGGGACTTTTAAGATTTACTTGCTACTCTGTAGCTTGCAGGTTTACTTGTACTCTGAAATAATTGCAGCACGGCCATGGCTGTCATTCAGTGACGTAGTGAAACCCTGTCACTGAAGTAGGGTCATCCTGTACTCACTAGATTCACAAATGAAATGGCACTGTATCATACCTTTCAGCAAGTGAAACTTGGTAGGAGCTCACTTGGGTCTTGGAGATCTGACTTCCTCTCCTGTGAGCTATGGAGTGGGCCTGGATCTACTGAGACAGAGTATTCAGCCACATCATGCCTTTTTCAGATGCAGGTCTCATCCTCTATGTGTCTCAGACCTGACTGGGAGGTGTGATCCAGCCACCACAGCCTTAAAAAGCGAGGTCTTTTGTGATGTTCAGGAGGGGGAATTTTGAATTGTAAAACTTTTACCCAATGCTTCATTCTTCTGCTCAATGTGGCTGCCTCTGTGATGGCAGTAGGCCAGTGGATTTGGTCCTCCTTACAGATTGTTAGCTCATGCAGACAGCTAACTGCAGTGTTAGTGTCTGCATAGACTACTGTTTTACTACAGTAATAAGGGATAGAAAATGTTGATTACAGTTTGCTTCATGAATTAATTTTTTTCCTTGCACAGAAATGGTCAGTGAGTGGGGCTGCAGTGATGAGAACATAAGAAAGGTCTCTTTCAGAACACAGAGATAATAAACCAAAGCAGAGTCTTCCTGAATGTTAGGAAATCAAGAAATACAGAGTTAAGGACACACTTCTAGTAAGGCATAACATAATCTATCAAAGTGTTCCTGAATTATTTCAACTTCAGTATACCTTTTCTACAACTCCACCTGAAAGCTTTAAAATTGAGATGACCTTTTTCTAGGCTTCAGATTTGGGTGGAACCCTGTTGGATTTATGGAAAAAGGCAAATCTGTGCTTGCCTATGAACAGTTGCAATCTTGTGTTTCCTTAATTTATAGGTGCTTAGGTTGGTATTCTTTGATTCAGTCTTTGGCATAAAATGAAGTTCTACAACAGGAAATTTATGAATAAATGTATATATAATGGTAGTGAGGCTATATTTATAGATAGCCTTTGCCTATTTACTTCCACCTATTTAAAACTGTGGTGCTTTAATGGTTAGCAGGCGTATTGATGATTAAATAACTAAGCACCAGTTAGGTACTAAGCACCAAAGGTGCTTTTGGATTATCACCAGCCGCCAAAATGAGAGTTTGTGTATTCTAAATGAATCTATGAATATTTTTAATAACAGGAGATGAAATAAATCTGGAAATTGATTTTGTGCCAAAGTGAACAAAAAGATAGCTTTGTCCTCAGTGCCAAGAAGATGTATTTTCACCACTAGATAATTAACATGCATTTACTCATGCCAATATAGAGAAACAGCCTGGATTTTACTGTAAAGTAACTGTGTGAGATTGTATTACTACAGTGATGGCTGATCTTGCCTCCCTTGGTATTTCACAGTGCATTTTCTAATACTAGTTTTCCCACTACGAAAAACAAACCAAAAACCCCATCAAAACAAAAATTGTCCTGCTCCTTGTCAAAGAAACCAAATTTATGTCTATACAAATGTATTTTCTTTTTTGTAAGATTACTTCTTAATCTATATTTATTCCTTCCCAACCAACCACAGTTATGTCAGGTATGGAAAGTGAATAGGGTAGGCCTAATTTGAAACCTGGTAGCCCAGACAGGGAGAAGAGAAGGAGAAAATGACAGTGATCACAGGGATTCCTTCCTTTCTGAAAGGACAGTAGAGAATTTTAGGGGATGGTGAAGGAATATTTCAGTGAATGAATGGGACTGAAATTAAAGAGACAGAAGAACATGCTGAGGTTTATTAAGCAAGAATATGCAGTACTGAATTCATGCTTCTAAAGAAATTACTGGAAAAGAAATGTATCAGAATTTCCAATCCAAAAGCTAATAAAAGAATGAGTCATGTTAAAACCAAAAAAAGCACTTTAGCTTTCCAGTTGCGTTCTGTGTTGTTTCAGATTTTTAGTGTTCTACCTCTCTTTCCCCTCTTATTAAGGTTAGTTTCAATTTTAAAACTGTCTTCCATAAGCTTGGGGAATTAACTTTTTCTTTTCATGACAGCTTATATCCTCAGAATTGTAGGAACCAGAATCTGTAGTTTTAAGAAGAATACCATACATCTTTGTGATCCTACACATCTTCAGGCCCATCATGAAATCATTGGAATAGATAGGGTAACATATCCTGTTTCTCCTTGTTACTGGCAGATGTGATTGTATTTGAATCTTATGTAAAGTAGAAATAGGTAGAATTGTACTTCATATTAATATTACATTCAATAATGGACTAATAATTATGCTTGAAAATATTTTGAAGGAGTTTTATTGTTACTGCTATGATAAATGTGTTCTACTCATGAATAGCGGGAGATAAAGACGATTTCCTGAGTCTTACTGAAAGCCATAGATGTTAGACTAGTCAATTTATAGTGATTTATTTATTCTATGTAAATCAAGCTTTAATTAAAAGTAAGATTTAACTTTGGATTTTATTTGTAATGTACACACTGTGGTTTTTTTTTTGAATTAGACTAGAGGTGCATTTAAATAGGAAGGATTTGAAATACCTGGAAGGGTCCAACCACACTAAAACTAAACAGAACATGGTAAAATACATTTTCTAAATGCGTTTTCATACCGTTGCTCTTGAGATTTTTCAAATCTGATCAGTTATGCTCTTTCTGTAAGCAAAGATTATACTGACGTGAATTCAGAGGTAAATGACAGCTAAGAAATAAGGTTCAAGAGTTTTAAAATAACTGGTCTGAAACATTGCTTGAGAAAGGTATTTGGTGCTGCACTATACCTTGGTTTTATTTTGTATCTGTGAGAGTGGGACAGTCTAATGGATATTTGTATAAATAAATTGGAGGAAACTATTCTCGAATGCATGGCTTCTGTTTCAGAAGTAAGCTTGCCTGAGATTTCTCACTCCTGTCATAGATCAGATGAGAGAGCTTTTTCTACAAGGTATTTCTTGCTTATATGCTCAGATTATGCTAGCTAAAGCAATTTAGCTGCCTTTTAGTTTTTGGTAACATGGTGATTTCTGAACAATGCTGGCAGGGCTTGAAACTTCAGTTAGTGGTATAGAGATGATTCTGTGTAAAGCTAATGCAGATGGGAAGGCACAGAACAATAAACATTGGAACTATGATTTCTGATAGTATTTTATAAACATGACATCCATTATATATGAACTAAGGCCGTAGGTGGTTAATTCTAATTTGCCCCAATGAACTTAGACTTTTTCAGCTCATTTGTCTGTGTCTGATGGTGTTTGGATTCTTGGATACTGTTCTGGTTCACTAATATGAAGCTTTGTAGTGGTCTCTAAAACAGCGTACAGACACCCAGCTATTTCAACTGTGTGGATCCATCTCTTTTTACTGTCATTGCTACTGATACATTGATTTGTGCTTTAATGAAAGCTGGCTGCAAAATGTGAATTCGTTAGTCATAGCTCCAAATATAATACACTAAACTGTCATAAGCTGAAATAAAGGGGGGGGAACTGATGTGGTCTGTAATTGTGCTGTTCCATCTGCAGTGGAATTACTTGTATATAAAAATGCTCTTCAGAAAGACCTCAAAAATTAGCAAGGGACCTTTCTGGGGAATTTTGCCACCCATGACCCATTACTTAAATAAAGCCATGTGAGTAGTAATGTGTACAATTCTATATCGGTAAGTGACACGTATCAGTGAACTTGTGAGCATTTTAATTGTGTGGTATATAGTGATTAGTGACTGGAAGGAACAATATGTGTGAATATCAAGTCTTAAACATTTTTAACATTCGAAAACCAGAAATAGTTGAAATTTAACAGGCAGCTTTGCTTTAGAGGGCATTGCTTTAATGAAAAGAAAATGCTCCATGTATGCCTGCTTTTCATATTCTAAACACACTGTGTGGTGAGCATGCAGACACCACATTTAGGAAACACTGGGAGTATTCCTTATTAAAGGATATTTGGAACTCCCTCCCACAGAGCCAGCTGGTGGCCTTTTTTATACATCAGCATGTATTTCTACAGATATCTGGCACTTCTGTGTATTTTCCTGTGATGCACATTTAATTTGCTTTATAAATTAGGCATCGGTTAATGATCTATGTGCCTGCGAAAATGGTGTCCTCTCACTATCTGCTTGGTAGTGCTTGCTAGCCATAAGCTGCTCCTCATAAACTCCACTTTGGTGATACATTTCAGATTAAAAAAAGATGGTGCCAAGCAAGAAGTGGAGTATTGCTGAGCTGAATGGCACGTCTCTGCTGGATTGTGCTTTTCTCTTGCTATGAGTGACACAATTTCAGGTGCCATAACCTCATCAGGACTTTATTTTGAGTAAGTCAGGGAAAAAATACGAAATAGAATGAAAGAAAATGCAGAAACAGTGATTTGTTGAGTATAAATGGGAAGGAAAATAAACTCTAGCCAAGGACTGAAAATGAATCTCATAAAGCTTTGTGCTAACCTGGGCTTTCAGACTGATTTTTATTCCACATTTTTTGGATTTAATCTGCCTAGGGATCTGAGAGAAGTTTTTAAAGAAATGGAATAGTTGTCTGAGCTCTGGAAGACTGAAGCTATTTCTGAATGAAATAGCCTTTCTGGCTACATCTCAGTTTCCCATGTGTATTAAAATACTGGAAAATGTGCTTTTGTTCTTCTGTACTATGGTGGGATATAATCAATTATAGAGACACATGAAATGTAGATTTTCATTTCACGCACACACACAGACACACATCTCCATATTTGGGTTAGTAGCTATTACTAATAGGAATTTTGCCTTACCAATCTTTCATTATGTTTATCTAGTTCTCAGGGCATGAAATGTATATAGGGTACAAAATATATGGGAACTGCAGGGTAGCGGGCAAGGAAACCCAGAGGTTTGCTAAAAGCAGCCTATCCATGGGATAATGGCTTTTCAGCATTGTTTAATATGTGGGCCTTTAAAAATGTGGGGGTGTAGAGGACTGTAGAGCAGTCTAACTCTACTAACAACATAATTGCTTTTTCTCCAGCTTTCTTTAAACTGAGGGGCTGAGGTCCATGTCCTAACTACATCCTATTCCGTGTTGGGAGCGAACCGCCAATTTCCACAATACTGGCTTGGTTGTTTCACTTTGTGTCCTGGTTTTTATTCAGGAAGAAACATTGGGGGATATTTAGAAGGGGACTTTGATACCCTGTGGTCAGGGCTCAGGTTTGGAATATCAGGATATCTAGGGCAGCCAAGGCACACTACTGCATCTGCTGTTTATGCATTCCATATGTAGCTGCACTTATGTCCACAGCCGCTTTGAGAGTATTGCCAACATCTCTACCAAATAAACAGAGAGAAAGCCTATAACTGTCATTAAAAGAGGTTAATACTTAGAGAAAGACATATAATGGAGGAGGTTGACTAAAGCCATACTAAAATATTAAAATCTAAGTTTGAGCATCATACTCAGTCTTCTGTGCAGAATACATATTTCTAGAGCCTCTTTCATCCTCACAAGTTGTTTTCATTGCTTAGCTCTATGTAGGGGCCTGGTTAACTGCAGATAACTCAAAGGAACACTGTATTTTGAGCATTATACCCTTATACCTCTTGTCTCATTGAGAAAGTAGGACCAAGTATTTGCCTGTGTTTCAGATGAATGGATGGATACCTCCTGGCATGAAGGTAATAATTCAAAGTATATCTGTTTATGTAAGCAAGCTGGAGCTACCTGGCTGAGAAATTGATATTGAGACACAGTAGTTACTACCCATATAGAAGTAGTCTTTGATTACTATGCAATTTAGTGATGTTACTTTGAGTGGCTATGTATTATTTCTGTGCTCTCTACATTAACAGTGATTAGAGAAAACATGTGGAAATATATTTAAGGAATGATACAAGTAATTTGGGTTTAAATATCTTTTTATCTATTTATATGTAATTTATTATATCTATTTAATGTGCACTGTGATATGCAGTTCATTTGTTATAGCCTGCAGTGCTATATGGGTGATTTTATGAATTGAAGTTTGGGAGACATTTAGAATGGCTGTAAAGGTTTCAATGGACAACTGATTGTAAAGCTATTTGCATGATTAATTTAAAGAAGTGTGTTCGAATTAATTATTTATAGAACTTGGTGGCCATGATAGCAACACCATCCACATACAGGAAAACATTTCTTGCAAGAATCCCCGCAAGCTGCTTATTTTGTTCTTTCTGGGAGGAAAGTTCCCAGTCTACAGTACATTGATCACCATGTGTCCCAGATATTTTCCTTTGTACAGCAGTCTCAGATAAGTTTTACCTTTATGACATACGAACAGCTGGTTTCACACAGCTAAATGAATTGCTTCTATCTTTAATGCCTCTTTGTGTTGCTTTACGTCGGTAAATGAAAGATAGATAGGACAGTAGGACAATGAACGATAATATTGTATGCTTCCAATACAAACATTTTGATGCTTACTCTCAAATGCATTTGAATTTCTTAGCTGTAAACCTACCATCCCAAGCTGCAATTTTGTGACAATGTCTTTTTTTTTTTTCTAACTGGCAAGAGTATACACTAAATGTCTATTACACATATACTAAATGTATATTGAACCTGGTACATTTCCAGACTGGACTATTTGAAAGGCAGGAAAAAAATCCATGCATATAAATCCATCCAAAATTCAGAATGAGTGAAATCCCAGAGTGATTGTGTCTATTTTCCATTTATTATATATACTGCCCATCGCAGAGAAAGATATTATAACGTAATGCATAAGCCATAAGCTGAAATGTTGTGGGGGATTTTAGTTAGTGGAAAGAAAAAGGGAAGCTGGTATTTCAGACTGTGGCTCACATTTCTTGACTCCTGAACATGCAAAGAAACTGAATCCTTACCTGAGGACAACTGGAACACCAACATTTGTTGAAATGTGTGTAGTGAAGGGCTACTCCAAACAAGTTCCTAGAAAAGACTTCGCAGCTTTGTATATCTGTCAATGTCTACATCTTTTTGTAAACAATTACATAACGTACTGTATCAGTAGTTTATCTGTGTTGTTGTCTTGCCAACAGAAGTTCGTTTGGTTTGTTTGAAAAGTTCAGGTTAAGGCTCAGATCCCTATTTCCAAAATCTTCGTAAATGTGAGGTGATACTTGTTTTAGTTTAAAATAGGAAAAGAAATCTGTTACTTTATGCTGTTGCCATTAAAGACAATGTCTGAAGTACTAAAATGACTTCTAAAAAGCAGTTGAAAGAAAAATTCCTAATAGAGAATAGATCTTGAGCAATGTGCTTATTAAGTGCAAGTGTGTGTGTCACATTCAGCTGCTTCTGGTTTCAAAACCATTCAGCAGTGGAAAGGAGTGCTATAGGGTCAAGTGTCCAGTTCCCCGAAGCAGGATTTTCACCATTTCCTGGGGGCTGATTGGAGTCCTTTGGATGTAATGATGGAACTGTGGCCTGGTTGTGATTAACATTCAGTGCCAGAAGATAGTAAATAGCAGCCGGAGGCATTTCTCCTCACCATATGCGAGATAATGCTTTAAAGACAGTGCTGCTAGTAAGTGGTAAATAGAAGATGCTGGAAGATAAATTTCTGCAGCATTATTTTGATTTTTGCTATGCATCTGAGAGCTTTGAAGTTGTTGTGGCAAGCAGCAGTTTAGTTTGTTGTTGTTAGATACCTCAGTATGCATTCATTATGCTTTCCACAGACACAAAGATTACAAATAAACCTAAATAAACCATTATAAAATATGCTGTGTGCTGTAGACAGGAAATTTGAGGAATGTGTGTAAATTTTAAGCATTCGCCATCTGTTTGCCACACAAAAAAGCTGATAAATGCTGCTTCCTTCTTAACCCTAAGCTACCGGCTACTTCTGAGGGAGGATTACTCTAATGTAAAAGTCATTTATCTCTCTGGTTAAGTCTTTTTCAAAGTGATATTTCAAGCTCCTTCGTGCAGGGGGAGGGGGAAGTGTTGCTTGCTACAGTCAGTGGCTTAAATTTTACTCTAAATATTGTGGTAACAGTGTGTGAGGGTTTTGCTAGGTGTATTTGTTACACTTAGGGGTGAGGTAATTGACGCAATCTAAACCTGTAGGCAGAGCAAGGGAAATGGTGACTAAAAATGGTGTCAATAGTTTGGTTTCTTAATATCAGCTTCTGGCAACATGCCCGTATGAGGAATTCTCTTTTTTGTTAAAAAAAGAGATAAAATCCAAGACTGAACATCAGTAATGGTCCAGGGGTGTACTTTCATGTATGCTGATATGAACAGCTGATGTAGAAGCAGAATGGATTGCAAGCTACAACTTGGATTGCAAAACTTAGATCAGTGGGTTTTTTGGGGTAGAGAGCTTTGATCTTTGTTAGCTCTTCCTCTGGGGGTTTGGAACAAGGTTCTCTATGAGAAGCTGCAATATGAGTGCATGGATCTGGCAGAAAACTACCACTTACAGCCTAGAAAAAAGGGAGCTGCTATGATATAAAAATAGCTATACAACGTGGCACTGAAGTTCTTTTTTTCTCTTGAGATTGGTAAGCTTTCTGTGAGGATGGATATTCATGTGAAAGTTCTTATTGGAGGTATTGAGCAGAGGTTGACTAGTCATTTACTGAAGGAAAACATAAAGTTAGCTCTACAGTGACTTTTGAACAGGGGAGATTTGAGAGTCAAAGCTTATTATCTGCAATAATTGAACAGAAGGCCAATCATGCTGTGAGTTTAGTTAATCTTACCTTAAGCAAACACAAATTATGATATTTTAAAACTTATTTACTTCTCAGAAATACTTTGCTAAGAGGGTTCGGTTTTAGTTTTAAAGCTTTTAGAACATATCCTCATGAAGGAGGAGAGAATCACTGAAGGATAATTAAGCCAAATGTTAGGGTTTGAGTTGGTAATGGACTCATTTGTTATTTCAGCACCGGCAGCAATAGAGCAATTTAGAGGAAAATACATGGCTTTGTTTTGTATTGGAAAAGTCATTAGTTACGTCTCCCATTGATGTCAAGTTTCTTCTGGACTGCTTTGTAAGAACTGAAATTCCTGATGGGTGTTAGTAACCACAGGACAATGTGGTTTCTGCATTTTTTTAGAATAGTTTTCTGTGTACTTCTATGTTTCAGAGTTTCATTAACTCACACTTTTGAGATGAAAGCACCCTGCAAAGCATATGGTGACAGATAGTCTAATAAAGGCAACTATTCTTGAAAATAACCAGTTTACATACAAGAAAACTTTTATGTACCAAAGTGGCAATAGGCATCTGTAGTGGGGAGCTGAGGGAGGGAAAAGGTTATCAGGCTAGTTCAGTTATTAAAGACTGGTTAATTATAAAGCTCAGTGAGCTGACTTTTCAAACTGCTCTGTTGGTGCAGGCATCCAGGCTGTTCAGAGAGTGACTGCTGGCCTCAGCAGCTCCTAGTGGCTTGTGCTAGTGCAGGGCTCAGCATCTTGCTGGCTTTGCCCCATTCTGGCATTGTAATAGGATTCATACTCAAACTGCCCTCAGACTCAAGAGGTCACCCTGAGAACACAGTGTCAGGTCTGTCTGAAGATGTCTGTGGAGAAACCTCATCTGCCCAAGCAGGAAGAACCTTTACAGTCTTTGAAATACCTTTCTCTGCTGTTCTCTGGCTCACCAGGAGATGAGAATTTATTGTTTAGGACTTGTTTGCTAGCCACTGTGAAGTGAGTTCAAGTTAAGTATCTTGTGGCATCCTGCATGCGAAGAAATCCATAGAAATCACAAGTTATGAAAGAGTGGAGGAGTATCATTGGTGGCCATTTCAAAATCCTGGAAGGACTCCAAACCGTTTCTCGATTTCAAATCTTGGTGGATGTGTTCTCACAGTTTATTGTGATTCAGTGAAGTTTTGCTTCCCTTTGTTGTTATCTGAGGTGGAATCTGTGGTGCTGAGTTAAAATAATTTCCCCCTTTGTGGAGACTGGAAAGTTCCCACATGTTGAAAGGAGCATTCTAACATAGATGTTTCAAGGCCGAATGTCACACTATTCGAATGATTGTTTAATATCAAAGACTGTGCTGTATATTGGTTAGTATCAAAGAGTTCAGGGTGAAGCAGGGGTTTCAGAAGGCAAACACCGAATAAACCCTCCTTGTTTTCTTACGTATTGTAATAAACATACACACTGAATGCGAGCAATTGGAAGTCCTTGGGTGTTTTTATTGGGGCAACTAAGGATGCTGGGGAGGGACTCTTCATGAGGGACTGTAGTGATAGGACAAGGGGTAACGGATTCAAACTTAAACAGGGGAAGTTTAGATTGGATCTGAGGAAGAAATTCTTTACTGTAAGGGAGGTGAAGCACTGGAATGGGTTGCCCAGGGAAGTTGTGAATGCTCCATCGCTGGTGGAGTTCAAGGCCAGGTTGGACATAGCCTTGGGTGATGTGGTGTAGTGTGAGGTGTCCCTGCCCATGGCAGGGGGATTGGAACTAGATGATCTTAAGGTCTTTTCCAAACCTAACTATTCTATGATTTGCAACTTCTAAACCTAAGTGGTTGATCTGTCTTGAGGGAATTCCACCACTGCGAAGAAAGCTGTATGATATTCATCTGTGAGCCATGTATTTCACCCAAGAACTTTTCTCCAATTTTGAAAGAATAATTCTTCCAAAATATTTAAGTGAACTCTTTGTTCCTAGCACCAGTATAGGTCCCTATAAAATTATATAGTTTGGAATAAAAATACATCAATCACATTGTCCAGATGTAAATAAGGAGATATATATACAATAATAATTTCTTTAGCACCTTTTAAAGTTTGTGAAAGATTATTCACTGGCTTCTTGTATTTGGAGATGGAATTGACTGTTAGACCATCTCTAGTTCTTTGTATATCGCACTTCATTCATTTTCACTACTTTTCCCTCTAACCCCGTATTCTGTGTTTGACCAAACTATGTTTCTATAGATTACATCATTATTAAAAAAATTAGTGTGCTTCATTATTCTAGTTTCTCAAGATTTGTTAAGGTACCTTTTAGTTTTCTTGATGGCTTCCCCTTCTGTCTAATTGGAAAATGGAGTCTCAGACACAGGTGAGGTTCTTATGGACATTTGATTTTCACCTGTACTTCTTAATAATGTTATTGGGATCTAATGTCTATTTGCATGCTTTTGGAAGTCTTGGAACCTCATCATTTGCTTAGCATTTAGAGAGGTGTATAGTGAAACATATCATCTCTGTTATCCATGGTTCCATTCCTAACATGATATAGTGTTTATTACTCTTTTGTGCTTCAATAAAAGCATTAAAGTTCAACAGTGCTTTGTCAGAGTTACTTAGAGTTTGAAAATTGTTACATTTTATCAATATTATATATACTAAAAATCTTGCCCTAGGATGGTTTGGTGTTTACTTTTGAAGGCTGACTAAAATGTGGTTATTACACAGTATTGTCCAGAGATCTGATGCTGACCCCATTGCAGCTTAGCAGGTTGCAGTGACTCCTAGAGATGATGACAGGATTCCAGATTAATTTGAATGAGATTTAGTGAATGTCCTTCAGTGATACTTAGCTAGGACTGGGAAAATGATTGCATCTGTAATGGTGGTCAGATCTGTTGGCTTTTTTTTTTTTTTTTAGTGGGTTTTGGTGTTTTGGTTTCTCTTTATCTTTTCTTGTGCACAGATCAGCCCTATTACAAATAACATTCTTTGCCTGTGTAAGTGTTTTGGAACTGCTGCTAAGCCAAGTACAATGAGGTGTGAAAATGTAGGTCTTACATAAGAGATCTACCACCCATGATCTTCTGCTGCTCCTGCCTTCTGTCATTTTTGTAACTTGTTTCTTCAAGTTCTAATTGTATGGAAGATAACTTCTGGTGGAGCAAACAAGTCTACCGGCAAGATTTGTAAAAGAGTTGGTAAATGGCGTTAAATTGTAGATGCAAGACATAAAAGTACTTAAGTTTGATAAACAATACAACTAAGAAATTATAGAGAATTGAAATTATTTTTGAGGCAAATAATTTACTATGTTCAGAATCCAATCAGTGTGCTTAGTTTTAGTTATAGATTTAATACTGTGTCTTTAACACCTGAGCAGTTCGTGGCCCACAAATATAATGGCTTAGAAAAGATTAAACTAACAACATTAACTGAGGTACTGTTTGCATCAGATCTTGAAAAGTAATTACTAAATGCTGAATAGTCACAGTCACTGTGGAGAACATGATTTCTATGGATATTTCTAATGGTGTACAGAGCTGATATATACCAAACCAAAGCTTTTAATCCATGTGGCAGGCTGTAGAGTAGAATCAATGAATGTCAGCGTGTAAGAATGGATTAACAGTGTTATAATTTCAGTTTGATCTTTAGCAACCATTAAGTAATTTATTCTTTTTGTCTTTTATATATATTATTTATGCCTATTTGTTCATCTGTTATAGAGATGACTTGCATAATGATTCTGTGTCAGTGAAACCACTGCAGTTGTGCCATGAACATCCAGAGAAGCAGACTAAGATATGGCCTTACATAGCTACTGCTTTCTGGTAGACCTCGGTGAACTGCTGTGATACTACCACTTCTGCTGTCAGTCTGCCCCCACAAACGCTTCCCTTCTCACTTTTCCATGGCTGGCTCAAGAATGACTTCTTCTCCAGTTTTTCCAGGTTGTTCCTGGGATTATATTTTATTAGTTGAGGTAGAAATGATGTCTTTCTTCCCTTTTGAAAACTGCTGTAAACAGGGAGGCCTTTTATGGAAATGCTGACACAACTTTATCTATAGCATAGCAGTGTAAACCATCTGTTTCCACTAAAGTGATTCTTATCTTTGCTTGTCAAACTTATCACTATAAAAATAGCCTCCTCTCTTCAATGCCTGTAACATACAAAAGTGCAGTTATGGACATAGTAAGAATGGTTTATGTAGCATAGTTTTCCCTTTTGATACCATGCCATTAATACCTTAATTCATGCATATCTTGTTGCCAGAGACAAAAAGTTTTATTCCTTTTTATACTCCCCCTGGTTCATCAATTTTGGTAGCTCTTCAGAGTTACAACACAAGGGATTGTACTCAGACATGCATCAGTCTGCAGCTCTTTAGAAAATGGTGCTGCAGATGACTGTGCTGAAGAATGATTATAAACAGTGGGAGCCTGTCAGTGGTGTTGTTCATCTGTTATATTAAGTGCAACTGTACCTGTTCACACAAAGTTTGAACAAACATGGTGAATTTCATGTGTGTTTAATCTGTGAAAATCTGTCTGCTTTCCTCTTTAGCTCATTTAATGTGGTTGTCTGTTGTCTTTGCCATGTATAATAGTCAGATTCATGACAACAGGTAGGTGTTAGGAGACCGTGAGCCTTGAAGGATTTTGCTTTAAAGCCTGAATAAGGCCCTGATGAATAAAAGTAGAGAAGAATTCATTCACATGCCATTGCCAGCTCAGGGATAAAGGCCCGCTGAAGGTATGCAAAAAGTCTTGTGGGTGGTCTAGGAGTAGAAAACATTTGCATTACTAGTATTACACGCATCTAGTATATGTTGTACCATTAAGAAGTCTGAACTTTCACATGATTTTTTGAAAAGAACTAGGCAGCAAAAGTCTTTCCCAAGGAGATATGAATTGGTGTGTTAGCAGTTCTGCTTGGAGACGGTTAGGAAGCTGCTTTTGAGTACTGGTCATTCAGTAAGTGTTGGAAAATCTGGGCACAGCACACATGCATGTCAATCCTGCCTGGCATGACATAAAGAGCTTGATCTTGCTGCATATATGACGCAGCCTTGCTTGTTCATATCTTGCCCCTGTGTATGTGCAGATCAGTCGTGTGTCCCACACTTTGTATACCCACTGTTGGATACTCAACCCTGAGAGTGCCCTGGCAGTCTTAAATAACGATTGGTGTGCATCTCTAATGACTGAAATAGTCACTTCTTATTTCTTGTAGTGCATTGTATTTTAGAAAATATATTTAACAACCCTTAAATGAATTTGATTCATGGTTTGACATATTTGGCCTTATTTGCACAAAAGGTTGTTGGGAGTAGCTGCAGGAGGCTGCATTATCACAGGCCATTGGTGGCGAAGGAGTTAATGAGAAAGGACACTGGCAATATTACATTTCTTCACTAGTGTGAATAAAATAGAACACTGCTCTGGAAAGTATCACAGACCTCTAAAGCACTTTGTGTATAGATGACAGCTTTTTCTAATCCTCTAGGAACTTTCTTGGAACAGAGCAATAGATACTTATGTAAAAAAACCCAGTTGCTAATTGATGGGTTGAAAGTCAAAATCTTTAGCTGATGTAAAGCGGAGAAGATCCAGTTGTCTGATGGTTACTGATTTTTTTCAAACCTCTCCGAATCAGCTGAGAATGCAACACCATATTTCTGTTCTTTTTCTTCAAGTGTAAGAAATATGAGTACCTTTGTCAGTGCTATTAGAGATTATCATATTCTTATATTTATACTTACAAAATTTTATTGAGCAGTTCTTGAATAGGAAATTGTGATGTTAAGGTATCTTCTTGATGTGACACTGAAAGATACATAAGGCAGTGAAGTAAAGGAAAAAATATGGTTTGTTCTCTTAGGGAAAGAAATGGGGATTTTTGGGGTTGGAGGAAGAAGACGAAGTGAAAGGGTACTGAGTTTCAGAAAATGCAATTAGGAACATAAAAAATATAGGAAATGAAGGTGCTCTTTGAGGAAAAAATAGTAAGACTTTGGAAGGCTCAGGTGAGCTTGTGTAAGTTGGAGTTTATCTGAAGCAAGCAAAACATTATCTGAGCATCTATCTCCATGGAGTCACTTAAGAAGTATCAGAATGCTGCTGAATGGACTTGTGTCATTTTTATATGTCAAGCTTCTTCAGTCACAGAATACTGTTTAAATGCAAACCCTGCAATAATTCTCTACTCACAGGGTCTTGAAGGGGATCTTTAGGTCCTTTATGAAAAGTCCTAAACTATAAGTTTGAAAGAAGTAATTGGTCTATTCTTATTCGTTGCTTGAGTTGCATTCTTAAAATACTGTGCGAAAGATGGGATTGGTGATACATTTCCTATACCACAGATAGTCACATAATCATAGAATCAAAGAATAGTTAGGGTTGGAACGGACCTTAAGATCATCTACTTCCAACCTCCCTGCCATGGGCAGGGACACCTCACACTAAACCATGCCATCCAAGGCTATGTCCAACCCAGCCTTGAACACCGCCAGTGTTGGAGCATTCACAACTTCCCTGGGCAACCCATTCCAGTGCCTCACCACCCTCACAGTAAAAAATTTCTTCCTCGTATCCAATCTGAACTTCACCTATTTAAATTTCACCCCCATTACCCCTTGTCCTATCACTACAGTCCCTCATGAAGAGTCCCTCCCCAACATCCCTATAGGCCCCCTTCAGGTACTGGAAGGCTGCTATGAGGTCTCCGTGCAAGAGGAGATGCATTTCTTGAAAAACTTTCCTAAATTACTTTCATATTCTAGAGGAAAAGAGACATGCTGTAAATGCTGAAATGATAAACCATTAAAACAGTATAGCAAAGATATGCGATTTTAGAGGAAGGGTCATTCATGTCTATACTACTGTATATGTAGGTCAGTGTTTAGGTAAAATACGTCTTCCAAAGCTGTGGCTTTAGTCAAATAAAATATGCACTTTCAGACACCCAAGACTTGCAACCAGCTGAAGCCCCCCCCATCATCTGCATTACACAGAAGCAGAATTACCTCTTTCTTTGACTCTCCCCACCCCAAGTTATGGAGCATTTCTTCACTGAATCCAATAAAAATACGCTGCCTGCTCTTAAATGACATAATCCTAAGTAGCCAGGATGGCTTGTTTCTCTTCAACATTTCTTTACAACGACCTCTGACTGCAGTTTTTCATTTCATTACACTGCTTTTCACTCTTGGTGGTACAGAACTGATGGAAATACAGGAATTTTGTGCTCTTCACCTCAATCATCATTGGTCCAAGTGCATCCTTGTCGATGACACTCTGACCTGTAGACAATACATCTGCGTTTTGCAGTTCGTCTTCATCAGCGGATGCTGCTTTTTCTTGTTATTCTTTTTTTTAAACCTGTGTCTGCATTTTGGTTATTTCATACCAAGTTTCCTAGTCTTTCAAGCCCAAATTAAGCTCTGTAGCAGTACTAACATTAAACTCACTAATGTTTGTACCTAGAGCATCTTTGAAAAAGTCCTTTACAGACTGAAAGTATCAGGACACAAACATTTTCTAGAGCTGCATATGCTGGAATGGGCTTGTTCACAAAGAAATTAATGAGAAGTGTAGCAGTTTCTGTGACACTTACTGTCCAACACACATACACTTTTCTTTTGAGTTATAATACTAATCTACTGCATTAGAGAGAAAAAAGCTACGCTGAAAGGTTTCTATAAGGAGCTGAAGTGATGCTACGCATCATGAAATTTCAGTACCTCTAAATGTAACACAGTAATGCTTTGCATGAGATTAAAGCGCATTGACATGAATGTGTGTCTTTTGATTGATTGATGACTGTCCCCAAAAGCTTATTTAAAGGCACAGAATACTAAGTAATTGTAAAAAAAAAAAAGGCAGTCCTTTTTTTGTTTTGTTTTCAGCTAGGTATGTGTTACTATAATGTAATTTTGGAGATAGGTAGACTAAGACATATTTTCATTGTTAAACTGAGTTGAAGGTGATGTGCAGGATTCCGGGTTCCAGCTGGTAACTCCCACTTCAAAGACCAAATGGAGTTTGGTCACGTATAAGCACAGTTGTAAGTCAGGATTCCCTATGTTGTTTATACAGATTTCTGAGTGCAATGAAAAGACTGTTTATACTAGCAATGGGGCATAGTCACATACGAGAGTGCCCACATGGAATCATAGAACCATAGAATAGTTAGCACTGGAAAGGACCTTGAAATCATCTACTTCCAACTCCCCTGCTATAGGCAGCGATGGAGCATTCACAGCTTCCCTGGGCGACCCATTCCAGTGCCTCACCACCCTTACAGTAAAGAATTTCTTCCTCAGATCCAATCTAAACTTCCCCTCTTTAAGTCTGAACCTGTTACCCCTTGTCCTATCACCACAGTCCCTCATGAAGAGTCCCTCCCCAGCATCCTTATAGGCCCCCTTCAGGTACTGGAAGGCTGCTATGAAGTCTCCACTCAGCCTTCTCCAGGCTGAACAGCCCCAACCTTCTCAGCCTAACTTCATATTCTTGAGTTGTTCCTGAAAAGTTATCTCGAGTCTAATGTCTACACTGCATCCCTTAAGCATAGATGCTTCTCTCAACCCCACACAGACTTTCATTCTTTTACAAAAGGGAAAATAAACAGCCAAAATAAAAAAAATGTATTTTATGCATTTACGTGCACCTGATTGGAGCTCATAACTCTTCTGTGAGAGTAAACTGGTGCAAAAAGATGTCAGTATTTGTAGAACTTTGCTTTGGAACATACAAGTTCTTGTAACTTGGATGCTGCCTTCCTGGGCTTTTAAAGGCTCGTATCAAAGAAACAATTGTAGAATAAAGTTAAAAAGATCTGGAAAATTAAAGAGGAACTACTGGAAATAAAAAGTAGGTCAAGTTCAAAGCAGGCAGTAGCTGGAGGTGATGACAGCTGGGTTGTTTTAAACTACACATCCCTACTTAAATTTTAATTAATTCAGAAACTTTTTAGTATGGTCTGTTTGCCTGACAGAAGTTCATAATGCTTTATCCCTGAAGTATGGAATGGTGACCAGTGAATAAGAGCAAGAGAACCTGCAGGAAAGCCTTTAATTTCCTCTGTCCCAGAAACCATAATCCTGCAGGACAGCAAAGTAATGGCTGGTATGTATCTTTTCAAAAAACCTCTATCAACATTAGGAATCTAAATGACAGGGTGGATGGGTTTTTTCCTTTGCTGACCTTTCTTTTTTGTTTTTTTTTTTTTTTTTTTTTTTTTTTAACATTGACTGTGAGGGTTCTTTATACTGACTTTTCATATATACGTACCAAGAATTGGGACAGTAACAAAGCACAGTTAAAGTGGAATAGAAATATGTAACTGTATTCAAATGCATAATACAGTAACAGAGAGTCTCCAGATAAGCAAAGATACCTCTAATTCTTCTTTCACACTGGCTTTTTCTTATGATGCCTTATTAACATTAATGCCTTACTAACATTAACGAGGTTAATGCTGCTATTTTCTACCATTGCATAAAGGCAAAACAAGGAATGGGGTTTTGTTTAAACTTCTTAAATTTAATGAAGTTATGTAATACTCTCAAAATGGAGTAAGGATATTCTCCCCCTGCCCTAGCTCTATTCTTCTCCTGATAGGCATTAAAATATGTTGGTGTGCAAATGCGATAGTCTACTTTAAGACATACTGGAAGTTGCAATATACAGCCACCACCCTCTGGTAGGAGGGGGTGCTGCTTATAAATATCAGATGAATTGAGGCAACCTGGAAGATGTCTCATGACTCAGTAATGATGAAAAAGATAAAATCAGGTCAGGTCAATGAAAATGTTTTTCCTTGTCATGACTGGGATGTTTTCTACAAGGCTTTTTTTGTGGTATGAAGTTGTCTTTAACAAACCCTGATGTTTTCTTGACTGAAGTAAGTCATTCCAAACTTCCCGAAAATGAAAGGAACTGTTTTCAAATGGATGTATCTAATAAAGGTACCTTCCTTGGTATTTCAGTAATTCAGTGCTTTCCAACAATATTAAAAAAAAAAGTGGAAACATTCCCAACCAGTGCTAATTGCCTTACTTTCACTTTCATCCTCAAAGATTATCTCACCCCAACCTGTTCATTTAACTGAACTGAGCTCGATTCAGTTAGTTACTGACGTTGTGATGTTTATGCACTGAAGTAGGGAAACTGCTCCTATATCTGTAAAAAGTAAGTTTAACATGCGTAGAAGTTAAATTCTCTCTTGAGCATGAGATGCATCTAAATCACTGTCTCTTCCTCATGCACATGTGTGTGATTGACTGTAGATTGCCCTTAAAACTAGGCTGCTTATTTATAACCTTCATTCCTTTATGCTGTGTAGAAGGCATCCCTCAGGGCTGCCAAAGTTTGTTCCATGTCATCTTGAAACCAGAACTTGCTGACCGAGCTGTCTGAAGTGTGGCAAACGTAGTGGTAGCAGAAAAGAGAGAGTTTATTCCTGAATTTTTGCAGACTTTCTTGCTTGCTATTCTTTGATTTCTCAGAAGCCCAGAGTTTCAGCAAATTAATAGCTTTGCTGTACATCAGCCTATTATAAGTATAGCTTTCCAGCAATACCTTCTACTCCACCCAAACACGGGGTACTTTTCACTTCAGTTTGAAATGCTAAGCCTTTTGGAATGCAAGGATTTTTAATTATGGAACTGAATTTTCTTACTAATTTCAAATCTTTATTTTTAGGTGAAAAAGAGGGTGATATTAGCAGCAAGGATACATTTACTGGATTACATGAGTCCACTTTACAAATCACAATATAGAAAAGCTTTGTGGAAAAAGCTTTGTGTAATGATATGTTTCTATTGAACTTTGATGTGGATAGCTTCAAAGAATGAGGATGTTTGGGCAGCAGCAGTGTTTCTTTTAGATGTAATAAGGCGAGACATCCATATGCATTTTGTGTAACTTCAATGGTACTAAATGCTACAAAACAAGGAAGGCAAACCAGTTCTTTTGCATGGTTATTTTATTAGTTAGACTTTGAGTACTATAGCATAGGTGAAACTAAAACAGTGGTACTTGGTAAGAGTTTGCATAGTTTAGTGCAGAGAAGATGAGACTGCAGTTAGGGGCTGTCTATTTAATGGGTTTTCCTTTTTTCCATTGAACTGGTTAAATCTGATTGCTTCTACAATGAGGTAATTGGTTTGGTGCACAAAGAAAGAGCAGTGGTTACTGTTTACCTTCAGTTTAGAAAGGCTTTTGATGCTGTCTCTTGTAGCATCTGTATGCAAACTGGGGAAGTATTCAGTCCAATATTCAGTATGGGACTGCTTGTACAGCAAAGTGAATGAAAACCTGGTGGGGCTATGGAGTTCAAAGAGAAATGATTGGGAGCTCAAAGTCCAGCTGAAGTTAGAAAATCATAGAATCATAGAATCGTTTAGGTTGGACCAGACCCTAAAGATCAAGTCCAACTGTTAACATAGTACCGCAAAGTCCACCTCTAAACTACTCAACGGTCAGTTTTGGGACCATCAAGAAACAGTAATTTCAGGTGACATGGTGCAGTTTTATCCTGCATAGCTGGTTGCTTGGACAGTCAGTTTCTAGCTGGACAACCAAGACATCTTCTTGTGAATCTCTGATAGATTTACTACAGGAATCCAAATGTACTGTGAATGGAAACCATGTCTCGCTGATACTGGCCCAGAAAGCAGCTGAAAGAATGTTCTTCACAGCCAAAACACATTGTTTTTTACTGATGCACAGCAGTCCAAGACTGGATTTTGAAAGACCAAAAGCCAAACATTCATAGATTCCAGAACACTGAGCCAAAGTAGGCAGTAGAAGGATACTACATTTTCAGTGTAACCTTGCTGGTTTAGTCTTGGGTTTAAATACTCTTTCACAGTTCCTTGCATCCTGACAAGATTTGCTTTAATTAGCAGTAGCATCAGGTTGGGCAGAATTCCCATTGCTGGGGCATGTTTGTTTCCAGTGTGAAGCCTGTTACATTTTAGGAAATGTGCTAATTGCAGTTTTAATTCTGCTTTAATTGTATAGATCATGCCTATATTGTCAAACTTGTGAGCATTCAGCAGCGCTGAGCCCTGTCCCTGTTCTACCTCCACTGACAAGATCTTTTGCTGCATGTTCTTTTTGTAAGCTTTCCGCCGAAAGAATCTGCCGTTTCTGTGGGACCAGCCTTTCTTCATGCAAATGAAAGTGATTCAGCTTAAAAATGTCATCCCAGAGTCAAGAATGTGCTTCAACAGTCTGCTTAGAAAAACAAATGATCTCTGTTGCCTCAAGCCTCTTGAAATAATGAAATGTAATGATTGGCTATGATAAGCACTCTTTTTAGGCTTTTTCTGCACTCAGGATGAAGACCTGTGGTACAGGCAGCTGTAGCTGAACTGACTTCACTGTAACTCCCTTGTATGACAAAGTCCAAGCAGGGTGTCTGTGGCCATGTGGGCTCCAGCAGAGACCAGGCACCCCACTACTGCCTTCAGCTTTTGACTGATTTGTTCCAACTGCTGAGATCTTGCAGCGGTGTTTTCTCAGGCATGCCCTGCATGCCTCCCCATAACAATCTATGTGCAGCAGACATTTGGAAGTAATTCTGTTTCCTGCTGTATGCTAGAGGCTTAATTGCTGTCATTTAAGAGCATTTGTATAAGCACTGCTGGTAGATCAGGAGCTTCAAACTCCCACCTTCACCTTATCCTCCTACAGGCAACAAGCAATGTGTCCAGCCGTCCTATCTGTGAACTAGAGTGGAGAGAAAAACAAAGTAATAACATGTTTACATCTAACCTTATTCATGGGACAACTCTAGTGAGTTTGTTTAACTGCTTTTGAAGTACTCAGATGTAAGACTGTGGAATAACCAACAGAAAAGGACTTGCCTGACCCATCTCTCAGCAAACTGTTGCTGCTGCATAGTTCTCTCTCCTGTCTGTAGCACAAAAAAGGATGTTTAGAAGGGTTGAGTCTTACTCAATAGCTCAGGACCAGTATGGTTCATATGCAGATGCAACATCATCATATGCTTTTATAGCATTGAATAGTACAGTGATAAATGTTGGATAGCACTGTGGGATCAGCAAGAGCAATCCTTTTTACTGGAAGGGATCCCACAATATTCTGCCTTTGTGGCAATATCCAGCATGTGTTAAGTCTTGTAATAAAACCATTGTTATTGATTATTCTGTATTGGAAATAAACTTTATCCTTAAAAAGACTAGCAGAACTCCTGTTTGCACTGATGGAGATATAAATACATGAACCTATGAATTGGGAAAATACAGACTAGCAAACCAAATATAGGATAGTATTATTTCCACCCAGTTAAGGAAATAGTGGAGCAGCAGTAGTAAACTGCTAATAAACTGTTAATTTAAAATTCGTTCAGAGGTGTCTCACAATACATGTTTCAAAATTGCCTATGTCATTTAGGAGAACACTCTGGAACTTTCCCACTTCTTAAACAAGGCACAGAGGGTTGAAGCTCCTTGTCTAGAGGGATGACCTCCTCAATCACATTGAAAACTCATTTGGAATTAAAACCATTCAGCAACTTCCAATATGTGGAATGCTTTTAAAGCATTGCCAGCTTTGAAAATTATCCTGTAGGATTTTTTTAAGTAGGAACTGAAGAGAATAGATGAAAAAGCTCACCTCTTTTCCTAAGAGTTCTGATGAAACTTGGTTTCCTGCTCAGGGTTGGTTTTAAACTGTACACCTATGCTCATGCATTCCAAAAAGTGTAGTGAAAGGGATTTCTTAATATCCACTTGTTTTGCAAGGGAGGCTTTGTGGAGCACTAACGTGGAGCTCCCTTTTCTTCCTAACTGTGTACTCTCACACGATTTCCAGGAGCACAGTTATCTTAGTGACCTGTTCTCTCACAAGGTCTCTGTCGAACTTCGCTGAAATTAGCCCCTGGAATCAAATGGGCATGGGGACATAGATGTCACGGTACAGCCACTAGGGTCTCATAAGGCTAAATTCCTTGGGAAACCACAGGGGAATTTCAAAATGAAACAGACCTTCAGCTGGCATAAACCAACACAGAGCCGCAGACTTTGGGAAAGTCAGTTTTCAATGAACATCTGTGCTACTTACTCTTTTAGGTAGTCCTGTAATGAATAAATGCTCTGCATGATGCTCTTGAATCTGTGTGTCATTTGTTGCTTATTCTCTTGGTTATGCAGAGAGATTGAATTTGAAGCCACCAAGAGAACATTCATCTTCTGTATCTCTTAGTATTAGCAATGTGCTACAGACTTTATTAGTGGTCAGTGTTTCAAGAGAACACTGAATTATTTGTATTTAAATGCATTGCTATACAGTAGCTGTTATCTAAAGTTCACTGAGGTGCATGCTGTACCCAGAATTTAAATGTCTCAATGCAAATTTGATTTCATCTTGAGCGTCAAATATTTCATATTAAGTGAACTGTGGATCAGTTTAGCCTTTTATTAGTAAGGGATTCCAGATCTATCCTTGTGTATGTAACTATAAAATACTTAGGTAAACTGTGTTGTATTAATCATTATTAACATAAATTATATCTGCGCAAGAAATGCAAAGTAGGTTTTGTGTTTATTAGTGCTCTTGAAAAGTATCTGATTTTCAAAATAATTGGTGTTTACATTATAATTTGCATGGCATGGTAATTTGGATAATGCTTAATTTATTACTGCTCACAAAAAATGTTATCAAAAGATAAACAAAAGCAGGCTGATTCTTACTGGAGTAAATGAGAGGGTTTTTTCTGCTGATTTAATGAGAACTGGATCAAGCCCTACATTATTGTTGCAACAGGCTGACAGTCAAAGATTATTAGCACCAACCTTCTCTTGTCTCTCTCTTGGCAGTCTGCGCACATGCACAAAAGTACATCTGCAAAATGGTTGTTAGCGCTTATCATCTTTCACTTCGATTTACTTCTGCGCCTCTGCTTTGTGAGTCAGCAGGATTAAACTTCATAGTTCGTAACTTGAATTCATAACTTGGCTTTTCATGTTATAGAATTTTTTTCAAACTTAAAAATTTCTGTATCTATGCAATCTTCTATTTCCTTTCACTTTTCACAAACTGGCATCAAGATGTCAAATAGAGGTTGAAAAGCTAAATGCACCATCTGTTTTAATCATCATAGAATGGTTTGGGTTGGAAGAGACCTGAAAGCTAATCTAGTTCCAGCCCCTATGCCACCTTCCACTAGACCAGGCTACTCCAAGCTTCATCCAACCTGCCCTTGAACACTGCCAGGGATGTGGGAGCCACAGCTTCTCTGGGCAGCTTGTGCCAGTGCCTCACCTCATGCATAAGGAAGAATTTCTTCCTTACGTCTAATCTTAATCTACCCTTTTTTAAACTTAAAGCCATTTTGTTTCTATCCCTTTTTCATTAAATAACCATAGCTCCTCTGCTCCAGTCTTTTTTAGATTAAGAAGTGTAAAAGCGTTGAGGTTTGGTTACAGGATGTGTCAAGAAGTCCCTCTTGGCAAAAGAAAGCATAAAAATGTCAGGTTGTGTGATCAGTACCAATCATCATCTTTCTTGCCTTTGTCAAACTATGTTTTCTACTGCTGTAGGTCTATCAGCCCTTAGGCTCCTTTAATTATTGCATTGGTAGGACTAGTAAAAATGCAATGTAGTGGAGTTGTTTTCTCGTGAAATCCTTTTCTGTCCCTTACCATTTCATCTGTGAGCTGCAGTTGTTAATGTCTGCAGAAAACCTCTGCATCTGCAAGTTTTGCTCAGGCCATTTCTTTTTTTTTCCCCAACTGGAGCATTGAAAGCTGTATTCCCTTCCATCATATACCTGCCACCTCCTCAGCTGAGGTAATGGTAGTTGGCTGCTCCTACATTAGATTGTGTATAAGCAGAGACAGGTAAAAGGAGAGTACAGGTTGCAGCTTTGAGGGTATTTCTGCAAGGGAAAATAAGACCTTAGAAGGACAGCTTCCGCAAGGCTCCCTGTTTGTGTGTGTGGAGTGGTCTTCCTTTTCTTCTTCTTAGCCTGTTCTCTTGCAGTATTTTTGCTCAAGACACTGTGTTGTGTTGTGATGCTATGTACACCCACCACTAATTTTCTCTTTTTCTGATGGTGTTTTCTTTTTTTTTTTCTTTTCTTTTTTTTTTTAAATCTGGTTCCGTGTCCAGACTTTACTTGTCTTTTACACATTGATGATGTGAACCAGATGTTAATGAAAACAATAAGGATATGATAATGTGGGGTGACTTTCAAAAGCAGACTGAGCAGCAGCAAATTTACAGGTGTTGCTTTGAATATTACGTGTATATGGTAGTGTGAGATTAGAACGGTTTCCTATGCTGCCATTTAAAACACTTGTCCTATTGTTGGCTTTTATTAAGCAGTGGAATTGACCTCTAGAGAAATCTACTTGAAAGAAAAACGAGCTCAGTATAACTTGCCCAAGCAGGGTGTGCTTTGCACGCCTTGATTGTGAATAAACTTCATAAACTTCTTTGACACTTGCTCATGATGAGTGATGGGCTTTGACAGCCATCTAGTGGCTTATATGGAGTTTCTTCCCCAGTAATTAGTACAAGTTCAGTGATGTCACTAAACTGGGCCTGGGTATGTCAGTGCGTGATGTGATCTTTAATTTCAAACTCTTGACGTGCTTAGTCTCAAGTATGATGATTTAGCATATTAGCTATAACCAACTGTTTGTCTTCTGATCAAAAAGTTCTTTAAAGCAACACTGATACAGGAACAGATCAATATTTAGCAGAAAAATATTTGCATTCTACTTACTGTACTTTTCATTGAAATCTTTCACAAAGGTCATTTGTGCTGAGCTCATGAATGAGTGAGTCCTTAAATATGTCATAGCGTTTTTCTTCTACTTTGCCTTTTATATTTGCAGACTATCTTAAGATCATCTAGTTCCAACCCCCCTGCCATAGGCAGGGACACCTCCCACTAAACCGTGTTACCCAAGGCTGTGTCCAACCTGGCCTTGAACACTGCCAGGGATGGAGCATTCACAACTTCCCTGGGCGACCCATTCCAGTGCCTCACCACCCTTACAGTAAAGAATTTCTTCCTCATATCCAATCTACACTTCCCCTGTTTAAGTTTGAACCCATTACCCCTTGTCCTCTCACTACAGCCCTTAATGAAGAGTCCCTACCCAGCATCCCTATAGGCCCCCTTCAGAGGTTGGAAGGCTGCTGTGAGGTCTCCATGCAGCCTTCTCTTCAAGAGTATGTGAAATAAGATTAATTTAATTTGTAAAGTAGGATTAACTAACATTTAAAATAACAGTTGGATTTATTTTGGATAATTTGTACTCAAAAATCAGCTACATTTTTACTTTTCTGAATGCACTTGAATTATGCTGAATGGGTGACTGGAGATTTCCACTATGCAGGTGCACCAAGTACCAATGCTTCTAGCTGCTGAATATTTTTAAGTGAGAAGGTCTCATTATAAAATGTGTGGGCAAAAGAATATTCTAAATTCCTCCAGCAGTATAAACCCTACTATTGTATAATGTTTTCCTACAATGTCACCAGGGCTGCTTAATTTGTGTTGCAAATAGCTGAGTTTGGGTATATTCTCTGGGCACTCTCCGTCCCATGACTTCTTTTCCATTGCCTGTTTCTTCTCAAGCTATGCAATAAATAAAACTGCCTTTTTCTATCCCCTTATATATATATCTAGCTCCTGTGCTGTCTGCATGAAGTTAATCTACATTTTAAGCTATTCCCAATAAAACCCACAGCAAAGAAAGAAACAAACAAACAAAACCTAGCAGACACAGCAGTATATTTTGATTTGAAATAATACATTTTTTACTTTCGGCCTTCCTCCAAAGAAGGTCTTGGGAAAGGACTGATTAATATAAGACTTTCAGTTACTATCATAAGAAGCACACAGAGCAGCATATAATTGAAGCAGAGATAATTAAGCAGAAGTCTCAGTATCTATTTCTGTCCTCATTAATATTCTTTTTACATGCATAAGTATGTTTTTCGGTTTTGTTTTTTTTCCTTCCCCCTCTATATATAACAATATCTCTTTTCAGTGTATATGAAGTATTTCGATTCTGCAGCTCCTTATAATTAAATGAACTACAAAAGGAACCTTAAAAATATCATCTGTCTTTTCATGGAGTTTGGAAAAGTGTCTATACATGCAACGAGGCTGTAAAATACAAATTAAACTGCTTGCTTAAAATAAGTATGAGGACAATATTGCACTCTCTCCTTGATGCCTCTGAAGAAAGATGCAAACCTCTCTCTACTGTTGCTTTGTGTATGGAATCTGTATTAGCATTGCCATTCAGTATGATAACAGAAGTTCCCCTCTCTGTTAATTTTGGCTTCTGTTCCTGGACTATTCAGAAAATAAACTATGCAAAATATCATTCTGAGTAGCAGTTAACAAGATCCTGACTGCTTGGAGAAAACAAAAATATCAACATGCACTTGTTTGCAGTTACCCTATTTCCATGGGGAAGTTACAACAGTTAAATCACTGCACATAAGGATAGATTCATCTAAGTATGTTTGCAGTATTGTTTTTCACATCCTTTCTACTGACAAGTGGTACAAGTACCCATTTGAAGGCAATATGGGGATAATTTTGTACAACTGATATGTATTCCTTAAATATACAGGCTACACGGTCCTTTCTCCACAAGATGTAGTTCAGGCCTACAGAAGGAGAATCAGGAGGAGCTGCAGGGGTTTACTTCTTTATAGTTGGAGATTTCATTATAATTTTTCTTCTGCTCTTCTTTAAATAACCAATTTTACATTCTTCCTATCCATATTTTGTCATTTGCTGGTTTAGGTTACCTTTGTACTGGGTTTGTGAGTATTGTTTGAGAAGAACTACATTCTCTTCCTGAATTGTGTGGGTTGGTATTGCAAATTCTAATCAGACTAAAGTTCAGCATAGCCACTAAGGATAAGACATGAAAAAATTCTTTTGATGACTGGAAAACCTTTGTTTGTGTTATTTGACTTTTTCATCTGGAAAATAAAGAGAAGGGTGTTTTTTAGTGGTACAGGTAGGAAAAATACATTAGGAAATGGGCTGGATGAGGACTTTTATCTCCTAGGCAGTCAGATTTAGAAACTGGGGTTGGATATTTGTTGATTCTTGACCCACAGAATAGCTGGTTTGGTAATCTAGACCCTGATTAGTCTACACAAAAATAGACTTAATGAACTTTTATTGTATACTTTTAATTAGCTATGTTGTGAATGTAAATGCTTGCCTCAAATAAACACTTTTATCAAAAATGTTTCATTGTCTTAGTTTTTTCCAGTAGATTCCTGAAATATGGTATTGAAGTGCCTTTTGTTACTTGGAAGTATAAATTTTGTTATTTCTATGAATCAGTTGCAAAATATGTGCTGTTACTAGCCACCGAAAATAGAGAAGCTTGAGATTCTATTTTCAAGGTTTCAGTTTCAGTTAAAACCATTTGGAGAAGCTAGTGTTATATTGTCCCTTTGTGACAGCACACATGGGATCACACAAGCTCCTTTTAGGTGATCATGTGACAATCTGTATAGGCACATTATAAAGTAGTCTAAAAGACTAGTTCAGGTTATCAGGTTTTTTTCCTAGTGGATCTTCTCCTTAGTCAATACAAAAGATGTCAGATATTCCTTCATAAACTGCTATTGAATACAATATTTAAGTTCATCTTTTTTGCCTAGCCCATATTATTCTAGCTTTGTTCTGAACAGCCAATTACCTGTGTTCTCGCAGGACTTACCTCTGGTGCTCATCACCGCATCTATGCTAGTTGAATGCTTTAATGATATTGATTATTTCATATGCATGAAAGTTTCTATGAGGAGATGTTATGAACAGCATTTTAGAGATACTGTGAAAGTGCAATTAATAGTTTTCATTGGAATTTAATGACAAAAAGTCAGTAATTCTTTTTTCATGAAGGGTTTTGACATCTGACTTTTATCTAAACTTGCCTCTTTTCAATTTCATTCCTCTTCTAAATTAAAACTATAGATAGTTGACTGCCCTATGGGAAAATGTATATACATCTCTCCGGTTCCACCAAAGAAACAGTGCCCCTACATCTCTATTCTATGATTCTGTGATTCTAACTCTTTAGAGCACATACTAATGAGAAGCTAAGAACACTGTAGTCAGGGCTCCTGTGAATCTAAGAGGTGGCTTACCAAAGAGAAATCTATTGTCGCTAAGCAGGAATGGTTCCGCTGCACTCTCACTAATTATCAGAGAAATCTCATTAAGACTGGGTTGCCTCCCTGAAGGTATTCCATCTGAATTTTAATGAACAGACTATCTGATAAATAGGTTTAATTTCCACTAATCTTAACATACAGTTTTTCAAAGTGTGGATCTATTTTTTCAGATTAATTGGTAGTTAATTTATTGTTCAGAATGAATATCTCCTAGAGTTCTGTTACAGTTCTTAACCGCAAATTAGAATAGACTCAGGTGGGCCTTCTCACCGGTGACTAGAGGAAAAGATTTATTTCCATGGACTTTTTCAACATTATATCAGATCCCTGCAGAGAATGGGATAGAATCAAATTCTCAGCAGGCACCACTCCATATTTTAGTCATGAGAATGGTTCTTCTCTTTGTGGTTGCCAGACTCATCTTCATCATTTTCTGTGCTCTCCATGCAAAATATTTCTTTTTCAAAAGTCTTCTCTTGGAACTATGCACAATCTTTAATATAAAATGAATATTGGAATCAGGTTGCCATAAAAATGGGGATACAAAACTATTTGAATATATATTACATATTTTAAATACAAGCAGACTTTATAAATTAACTGTTCTGGTTTATAATGATACATCTTTCAGAAATCCAGGAACGTACACTTTCAGTTGTGTGGTATTTAGGAATAATTGTCTGTTCCTGTATCAAGATATGTGTGGATCTATATGTTTAAGTCAACACTGAAAATGGCAACACTGATGCTGCTGAAGAGCAAGGAATTATAGGGTGTCAGGAGGTCTTCGTTACCAGTTGGAATGATAAGATAGTGTGCAGAGGTGCACAAATCACCATTTTTCCCAACTAAAAAAAAAAATCAAGGTGATACTCACAGATCTTTTGGGGAAAAAAAAAAAAAAAAAAAAAAAAAAAGAAGAAAATCCTCAAAATATTCTCAGGAACTTTTTACTTTCTCTGAAGGCATAACATCCTTTTTTTCAACATACATTACAAGGAGTCAGGACATATGTATGAATCACTTGCCAAACTTCACTTTTAAAAAAAAATCAAACCCACTTAGTGTTAAGCAGTAAAAGTGTTAAAAATCAGCATATTTCTTAGAGGTTTAAAATAGAAGTAACTCACTTCAGAAATTTAAGGGAAGAAAAATGTTGTAACCCAAAGCAAATTTCTGTACGCATATTGACTGGGGAAAAAAAAAAAAAAGAAGTAGATATTGAAACACCACTCTTGGTTTATCAGATCTTTGGTGAAACATTCCTATGTTAGTTCCTGTTCTTAATCTCTAAAAAATCTAGAATTACTTTGTCATGTTATCTTTAATGCTCCCTAAGTTAATATTTTATCTGTTTAACAGAATAAAAGACATGACAATGTAAAAAAAAGGTTGTCTGTTATGATCTTCAGAAGTGCACTATTCAATGTTATTATTTTAAAAGGAAAACCAGAGAATATGCAGAAATCTTGTAACAGTAGTATGCACATTACTTCATCTTCTGATTCAAGCAGTAAATCCATATTAGGGAGCACAATGTACTCGGTGAAATGACGTATGGCAATTAAAGCATGTTTTGTTGTCTCTTTGTTTTGAAATCCAGAACTGTATATCCATTCCTGGGATATATACATCACAGGTATATCTTATGATCCAGAATCTGTCTTCATTCTTAGTTGCTTTCAAAAGGAAGAATGTTATATTACAGTCCTATAAAAATCTTGACATAAGGAAAGCAATATCCCTTGTCTAATGTTAACTTACTCATGGAAGATTTTAGATTGACAATGTAGCTTATGTTTATCTGTTAGTCTCAATCCAAAAAGAGAAAGACTGCCCTCTAAAAGCATATATTATAGAGATCAGCAATTTAAAGGCACAGAGAAAGAGTATTTGTGGGAAAAGTTCTAAGAGCTTAAATAGCTGGGATGAAAACTAGGCTAGGATTTAAAATTTTTATTTTGTTTAAAACAGCAGATATAAAATGAAGGGTATGTGTAGATAGGTCTTCTTAGATATATAAGAAGTTCATATGATGCCTAATGATGTTTTAAGACAATAAAATCTGAACTGACTTCAAAAAAATTATGGAAGTAATAAAGCACACTGCCAAGGCCTATATCTTGCACAAGCAATTAGGTTTCCATTAAAATATGGCTTGGTTTGCTTACAATTATGTTTCCTTCTTACTTTCAGTAAGTGTCTGTTACTTAGTCCTGGTGATTTACTGCTTTTTCAATTGTATGTCCATTCCCCCTCCCTTACCATCAGAATTATTATAGTTGGCAGCATTATTATCAGACTGAAAACATAACACAACAGTGTACCAGCTAGAGGAAGAAAATTAAATCTATCTCATCCAAAACCGGGATAGAAAAAAAAAAAAAAAAACAAAAAACCAAAACAAACTTCAAAACTTCCTTTGGTAATTTGGGGCTAAAAAGAAAGACAAGGGAAAATGTGGGCTCCCTCCAGAAGGAAATGGGAGACCTGGTGACCCAAAACATGGAGAAGGGCAAGGTACTCGATGACTTTTCTGCCTTGGTCTTCACTGGCAAGTGCTCCGGCTGCACTGATCAAGTCACAGAGGGCAAGGACTGGGAGAATGAAGCACTGCCTGCTGAAGAAGAAACCAGGGTCAAGACCATGCAAGGAACCTGAAGGTGCACAAGCCCATGAGACCTGATGACATGCATCTGAGGATCCTGAGGAACTGGTGGAGTAATGCCAAGCCATTATTCGTCATATATGAGAAGTCATGGCAGTCCGGTGAAGTTCCTGCTGACTAGAAAAAGGGGAATATAAGCCCCATTTTTTTTAAAAGGGAAAAGAGGAAGACCTGGGGAGCTATAGGCCAGTCTTTCTCATCTCAACGCTCAGCAAGTTCATGGAACTACTTGAAAAATGCTAAGGCAAAAAAAAAAAAAAAAAAAGAAAAGGTGATTGGCGATGCCAACATAGCACCATGTTGCTGACTGTTGCTAGCTAAGGGCAAATTGTGTCTGACAAATTTGGTGGCCTCCTATGATGCTGCCATAACATTGATGGATCAGGCAAGAATGACTAATGTCATCTACTAAGATCTGTGCAAAGTATTTTACACTGTCCCACATGACATCCTTGTCTCTAACCTGGAAAGACGTGGATCTGATGGGTAGATGACACAGTGGATAAGGAACTAGCTGTATGGTTGCTCTCAGAGAGTGGTCAATGTCTCAAGGTCCAAGTGGAGACCAGTGGCTTTCAGGGGTTGATGCTGGGACTCGCACTAACATCTTTGCTGGAGACATGGGCAGAGGGATTGAATGTTGTAGAAACTCATGAATTGTTATCAGGAGGACTCAGCTCAAATGGAAGAACAGTTACAATATTTCACACTATTTGCAGGCTTTACCTACATTTAATTTACTTATCTTATTTACACTCTTAGTCATTCCTAGTAAAAAGACACCAGTTGTTACTCAGTGAACCATTAACTCTTTTGTTAAGTGCAATTTCCTGTGTAATTTTCTTTTAAATGCTGACATATTTTATTTCTACTGAAAAGGGACCTTTGTCAGACTTCGAGTGAGGCATATTAGAAATGAAATCCAGATAAATCCTTAGATCCTTCTGTAGAATTTCCCACTTCCTATGGTAATATAGCATACTTCTAAAAAGACATATGAAGCATAGCTGAAATAAACCCAAATATCTTTCTGACAAAAGCAAGGCAAAAAGAGATGACATAAATTACCATAGCACGTGCTTCTGTAAAGATTCTGCATTTGAAGGCCTCTGAAAATTTGAACTACAGGAGAAAACTGTCATTTCTCTGCCATTGGTACAAAGCCATAAAAATAAAAACAAACAAACAAACAAAAAAAAACTCTAATGCATGACTTCTGTGTATGCATATTATTTTTGCAGTGCAGATAAAATTCTCTGTTGGCAATAACAATGAGACCATTATTTTCAGCAAATCTAAGGGAAAAAAAACTTCCATTAACAGGAACAATACTAGATAGCATTTAAGTAACCTCCTAATTTTATTTATCTTTTCTTAAAAAAAAACAAATTACTAATCAAATAGCAGCAGACAAGAAGATAATAAATATATATTCCTACTGCTCCTCAAACAGTGGGCATAAATCATTATTACTCTGTTTCTGATTCAAAATATTAAATGATTAAGTATTTGTCAAAAATTTCAATTACAACTGTTTGCCATGAATTATGGATAAAAAATTGAGTCCTTTTAGGGTTGGTTTAGGCTATTTGAACTTGGCTTCTGTAACAGCTTGAGTTGAGAGACTCTGTTTTCCTTAGTGTTGCTTATAGGCTTACTTAGCTCATAGAGTTTTCCTTAGCTCTAAATGACACTATTCACACAACCTTCATTTATAAATAAATAAAAAAAGAACCCCAAAGTAGTAGGTAATGTGCCAAAGTAGCTAAAAAAGTAAACTAGAAATTAAATTCTGTTTTGTTATCGGATTTACTTGCAACAGCCTTGTAATAGTCTTGGTTTCATACACTTATGATAACACAAGATGCTTGACAGAAACATTCTGACACAACTGCCTGTGCTAATGGAAAAAATTCTGCTCATTAGGAAGTAAATTACACATTTGAATGCCATTTCCCCTATCTATGCAGTTTGGTATATGGGTATCTGTGAAATTTATAAGTCTGGTGTAAAATTTTCCCTTAATTATGAGAAAAATGGAAAAAACAAGTACTATATTTTGCTCTATATCATTTAACTGGAAAATTGTACTTATAGAAAGAGAAAAATCTAGTTTTTGAAAATCAAGACTAAAATCTGGGTTCATTCCAATGAGTTTTGCAAACTTAATTGTATTTTGTAGCCTTCCCTTAGCTGTTATTAAATTCAAAGGAAACACACACCATGACAAGATGATTATCTCTTTTTATTGATTATAATGAGAACCATGAGAAATAGTTTCCTTATTAATATCTCATTAAAACTCCTGGATTTATGTAAATAAAATCTGGGAGGTTATATCTGTAATTTAACTGTTATTAATTTATGAGTATTTGTTAAACATTTTTTGTTTCAATGCTTAAAGTTACAATGACAATGGAAATTATGCCCAGCTGTTTATAAAATTTGTTTGGTACAAAGACCCTCTGACTTATTTTCCACATGGCTTTAACATAACCATTTCTATTTACTTGATAGTCGTAAAACATTCTTATTGAAAATGAGCTACATATATACAGTGTGTCTGATTGATACGAGGATAATTATTTTGGATTATTTGCCTGAGACCAGTGAAAAATTCTTTTCACATTTACTGTACACAAGGAGAGAAACAGACTACATGTACCACTTTTAAATTTTGAGACATAAACAACAGCATAAGAAACAAAATGAATAAAAGTTTAGTGTGTTTTTTTTTTTTTGTTTTTGTTCTTGCCATCTTCAGTTTCATTCAATGCCCATTGTTCTAGTACACTGTCTTCTAGGGAAAACAATGACATAGTTATTTCTCATTTGTCATCTCCTCAATGCTGATGATTTTCAAGTTTTCTGCAGTTCTTAATCTGGAAGTCATTTCCATCTTTATCAGCTCATTTTCTTGCCTTCATGAGGGTGAAGATGCTGGTTTATAAATAGAAACATTATTCAGTGTCCTTTACCAACTTTTTTTTTCCTTTCTCTTTCTCCTTAGCACTGATACAGCTTTCCTAGTAGCTGAAAGATATCCCAAAAGATGTTCATCAACTTTTCTGTCTTCCCAAATTTATCCAGAAGAGGGTTCATGATTTTAAAATGAAGAGTTTTGTTTCTGAAAGCCACATGCCTGTTACAAAATATGCCCACATGTGCCATTACCAAGGCTCGAATAATAATTCCCACAATACTCAGCACAGTGGGTTGGAAACACCCCTACTCCTGCCTCTACCTTTTGCTTGCATTCATTTGACTTCAAGATACAAGTTATTGCTTTAGTTTGCCCAGCATCTGTGTGATTTGCTACACTTCTGAAATACATACATCTGAAGAAGAAGCAAATCACATTGTACTATGTTTTCCATTCTGGATAATATCTTGTGTATTTCTTTTAGAGATAATTACGAAATTCTTACAGATTACTGAAAATCATAGAAACATAAAATCATAGAAAGTTAGGGTTGGAAAGGACCTTAAGATCATCTACTTCCAACTCACCTGCCATGGGCAGGGACACCTCCCACTACACCATGTCACTCAAGGCTATGTACAACCTAGCTTTGAACACCGACAGGGGTGGAGCATTCACAGCTTCCCTGGGCAACCCATTCCAGTGCCTCACCACCCTTACACTAAAGAATTTCTTCCACATAACCGATCTAAACTTTCCCTGTTTAAGTTTGAACCCACTACCCCTTGTCCTATCACTACAGCCCCTAATAAAGAGTCCCTACCCAGTATCCCTATAGGCCCCCTTCAGATATTGGAAAGCTACTAAGAGGTCTCCAGGTAACCTTCTCTTCTCCAGTTTGAACAGCTCCAGCTTTCTCATCCTATCTTCATACAGGAGGTGCTCCAGTCCCCTGATCATCCTTGTGGACCACCTTTGGACTTGTTCCAACAGTTCCATGTCCTTTTTATGTTGATGACCCAGAACTGCACACGATACTCCAAGTGAGGTCTCAGGAGAGCAGAGTAGAGGGGCAGGATCACCTCCCTCATTCTGCTGGTCATGCTCCTTTTGATGCAGCCCAGGCTACGGCTGGTTTTCTGGACTGCAAGCGCACACTGCTGGCTCATGTTCATTTTTTCATCAACCAACATATATAAAGTCTGTTTGTGAAACAGAAGTGTAATTGTTGCCATGCATCATAAATTGTTAAATGTTATGCATTTTTACTTGCCTTTCCACAGCCAGAAGATAACACAGAATTGCATTTATTAAAACTTAATATATATCATATTTAACATAATGCATATTACACATTTAGCACCACATAGTTAATGACAATATCAATAATCTACTCTAACATTCATTATACGTATCTCAGGACAGGCAGTAGCAACTGTTCACAGCAATACTCCATCTGGAAATGAGAGGTAGCTGTACTGCTACAACCCTATAACACTGCCAAACAATGTGATGGGATGTTAAGTTTATGGTTAAAGAGAAGTAAAGTTAATTCTCATGGGATGTCTTTTTCAAAATGAGATATTATTTTCAGCAATCCTCCCAGCTATAAACCACAAACTCTTCACAAGGTTATTCTGTAATTTCCTAAAATACCCTGCTGGTAAAGATCCTAAATAGCATTCATCGATAGTAATGAACACAGTATTTGGAATCATTGTTACATAACATTATATTGTGCTACCTAATAATGAAATAGCTGAATTTTGAGAGAAGCTATGTTTGTTCAGAACTGCTCTGGGACAAATTTTTATTACAACAGTGTTATAAAACGCCAAAACTATTCTTGAATATAAGATTTTTCTTTCTTAGAGCTTCTGACTTCTTGTTCTAGATTAAAAAAAAAAAAAAAAAAGGCTAATATCAATTAGATTAGACAAGAGCATAAATTAGGACTACTTGATAGAAAATCTGAGGTGGGTATTCTTTTAATAAGTACTTCAAATTCATAATGTTAACAATTGTGAAGTCAGGAAAAAGTCCCATCTAGAGGACTTCATTATTACTGAGGCTGCTGCAGAAACTACATTTAAGTAATAGGCTTCTTACACATTACTGTTAGCACTATTCATATGTCTTATCTTGCCAGTAAAGGTATTAAAACAGAAGTTGAATTGTCTCACCTTTTCTGGTTACTCTTGAGTCTTAGACATAGTATCAAACTGTGAGAATTTTTCCACATGTTCTATAACAGAAAAGGGCAAAGAAAATCCTATATACCAGGTTACATGGTTTAAATAGACATATGTCTATGCCAAATGAGTACTCTGAATTTCCTGTATTGCAGCTATATTAGTGACATGAAAACCTTGCTCTCCTTAAAGGCCTTTAAAGCTATGCATTCTACAGATGCTATTCATGACAACTGCATATACTTCTGCTGAATTGTGTGCATGTGTATGTCATCTGTAGAAGTATATAAAATCATCTCAATTTCTTGAAATACTGAAACCTGAAAAACTTATAAATTTCAGAAAAGACATAGCAGCAGAGGTTTGCTTCTATTTTCAAAATGATCCTTCTGAAACTTACCACACACCTATGTCTTTGTGGCCATACTATGAAGATAAGTTATCATTTTCTCTCTTCTTATTTTATTTAAAGAAAAGCTACACATTTGTTTTATATCTATAACAGTGAATCCCTTTAGTCTGTAATTTTTAATGTTAACCTTGTGCAATTGTGGAAATGTTTTTTTCTACTTACAGAAAAATTATTAAAATGCTAATTTTTATGACTGGCTGAAAAATCCTACCCTGCGATTCCTGAATGTCCACAAAATTAAAATCCAGCGTAAAAGTAGGATTTGAGAGTGCCTTTTACAAAGCTTAGAGGTATTAAATTTAGTAATTTGATTTTAATCAATCAAAAAGATACTAAATCAGTCAAAGATTTTGCAGATAAATCAATTTTTAGAAATCAAGCAATAAGTAGCTTGAGGCAAAAGGATCTGTCTAGAAAAGCTGGATGCTGAATAAAATTTAGGTCCTTGAATGTCCGGGAGGTAGAGACAGAGGGGAGAGACCCGAAAAGATGGTGATGGTGGTTCAGGCAGGGGGGGTGCACGGCGTGGCCGGGATCTGTATGAGGTGATGGGGTGCACTGTGTAGTCGAGCTTGGTATCAGGTGATGGGGGGGCACTACGTGGCGTGGCTAGGT
>JASSUY010039337.1:0-63343 GCA_032466535.1 Forpus xanthops | reverse complement strand
CACACTCCTTTTGATGCAGCCCAGGATATGGTTGGCTTTCTGGGCTGCAAGAGCACACTGCCGGCTCATGTTCATTTCCTTATCGACCAGAACCCCAAAGTCCTTCTCCTCAGAGCTGCTCTGAATCTCATCTCTGTCCAACCTGTAGCTGTGCCTGGGATTGCTCCAACCCAGGTGTAGGACCTTGCCCTTGTCATGGTTAAACTTCATGAGGTTGGCATCAGCCCACCTCACAAGTGTGTCATGGTCCTTCTGGATGGCATTCCTTCCCTCCGATGTATCAACAGAACCACAGAGCTTGGTGTCGTCAGCAAACATGCTGAGGGCACATTCAATCCCACTGTCCGTGTCACTGACAAAGATGTTGAACAAGACCAGTCCCAACACCAATCCGTGAGGGGCATCACTCGTTACTGGTCTCCAGCTGGACATTGAGCCATTGAGCACAACTCTTTGTCCTGGGTTCAGCAGTAGCAGTCATTTTTCTCCTTCTTAGTAGCTGGTGCAGTGCTGTGTCTTTGACTTTTGGCCTGAGAACAGAGCTGATAACACCAATGTTTTTAGTCACTGCTCAGTAATGTTTACTCTGACCAAGGACTCCCTGAGTCTCATACTCTGGCAGGGAGGAGGGGAAGCCAGGAAGAAGCAGAGAGGACACCTGACCCAAACTAACCAAAGAGGTATTTCATACCACAGCATGTCACGTCCAGTATATAAACTGGGGAGCAGTTACCCAGAAGGGTAAGATCACTGCTCAGTCAGCCTGGGTATCAGTCGGCTGGTGGTGAGCAGTTGTATTCTTTTCCCTTGCTATTTTCCTTATCATTGTTATTATTGGTGGTAGCTGCAGTGGTTTGTATTAGACGTTAGTTACTGGACTGCTCTTATCTCAAGCCATGCGAGTTACATTCTTTTTAGTCTCCTTCCCATCCCTCTGTGAGTCAGGAGGAGGAAGGTGGGGGAGTGAGAGGGTGGCTTCGTGGTTCTGAGTTACGGCTGGGCTTAAACCACAACAGGGACAAAAGACTCAATAAACATTTCTGCACCCTTTGTACTCTATTCCGCATGTCAATGTAGGCTGCAGCAGGCTAAGCACAAACACAGTATTTAAAGCCTAACATTTGAATAGGTTACAATGTTCCTCCAAATGAGAGTTTCCATAATTAAAGGATAAAGAAGATGACATCATTTCTTACCCTAGTTGTATAACACTTTTCTAAAAGTAGGAATTTGAGGGAGATTGGATTTGTCTCATCGATGTATGCTGCACAGTAAATTGTCTGATACTTCTCCAGTATATTTTGCCAATTTGATCACCAATAGTAAGTTGGGTGAACTTTTAAATTTCAATGCAAATGACTCCTCATGCGTCAAGATGAGATAATTCTGTGACTTGTACAATTACTTCTGAAGGCAAAAGGCCAAAGTTTTCTCCTTGAACTTTACATATGAATTGATCAAGTCAATTCATTTTACATAGTTTTAGGTTACCTCCTTGCTTTGCCTAGCCACATCAAGGGAATACTGTGGTAAAAAGCCATTTTCTTTCCACTTGCAGAACATTAGCATTTGAGAGGGAAACATCTATAAAAGACCTTATAAAAGTCTTCAGAAAATCCATTAATCCCAGACACTTTGTCCATAGTTCCTTGCAGTACTACTGTAGTGTCTAGGCTATTGACCTATAATCCATTAACAGGATTTTTTTGAGTTCTGCTATGGTTACTCTTCAGGAGATGAGGGAACAGATGGATAGGATGGTCAACCTCTTGCTATAACCTTTGCCTAACAAAGCTGATTAATTCAGTCTTTCTAGTTGATAAGGTATCAAGTGTGCCTTTGTCTACAGATAATTAACTAAGACACAAGGCAGAGGAGTGAAAAGAGGTGAACAGCAAAGTGAGCTCTCTAGGATAAATCCAAGAGACTGGGGACCAGAAGCAGAGGTGAGATATATGATGCTGTATAGTATATGTCAGTAATGACTGTTGCTTTAGCACAAGCATTTGTGAGCTGAGGCAAGATACAACCTAGCTAGTAAGCATGTAGTAAGCAACGCCAGACACCATGAGCACTAGCTGGAGCTCTGACATTTTACCAACCTGCAACCCAGTATTCCACTCGTTGCTTATTACACTTAGCTTCCCAATACCTTAAAGTCACCAGAAGACAGTACACCTGCATTAGGTGGCACCAAACATGAGGCATACAGCAGCATCCCTGCCCTGCAAGGAAGGAGGCAGTTACAGGGGGAAGCAGCGGGCCAGAACTGACAGTAGCATAAATGTAGATGCCCTGCAAACCCACAGAGACATGGTACTCTCCCTTCTCATTTGCTTTTGTTTGGCTTTTTGGAGCATTTCCATGGGCCCACACCAGACTGGAGGCTAGCAGCCTTTTGCCTTGCCTCATTAGATACGAGCAGTAGGGGTTGCAGCCATCTACCACACTTAAGACATTCAGAAGTTCCCAGACACATAATTGACTCTTAGCTCCTTTCAACCCCAAAGCAAGCTAACTATAATCAACAATAATGAATTAAAAAAGAATTTAGCCCTGGTAAATAACCTGAAGTAGAACAGCTGCAATGGGAAGGGAAGCAGCCAAGTGAATTGAGCCTCCCATGTTCTTGCTTAGCCTTGCTTTTCTCTTCCTGACCTACAGCTGAATACAGCCTTTTACCACTGCTCCTCCCAGCTTGCAGCTGCACAACTCTGATACTGCCAGGAGCCTCTTAACTCTCGTCTGGTCAGTAGTAAGGAATTTGCACCACCAAGGCAGGTACATCATGTTGCTATGCCTTTATCTGCTCCTGTAAAGCCACATCTGCTTTCCTTGGCATCCTCCCAGATCACCTCCCAGGATGTGCCAGCACACACCACTAACTGTATATTCATAAAGAGCTTATCCTAATCAAGCATCTTAGGAGTCCTCAGCCACCACTTTTCAGCAAGGGAGTTAACACAACAGTAGGTTAGCTGGTTTGCTGCCTCACCTTGCAGTGTGGAGCAGAAAAAACATACAATCATGCCTTGTCAGAGAACTGGTGGGCAAACTGTTTTTTGTGTTTTCAGTTTTAAGATTCACCCCGTGAAAAGTACAAGGATGTTGTTAGGTTATGTAGGGAGAAAGCTAGAAAGTTGAAGGCACAGATGGAACTAAATCTGGCCACTGCTATATAAGATAATAAAAAGGACTTTTACAAATATATTAGCAATAAAAGGAGGTCCAAGGAAAACCTCCACCTACTGGATTTTAGGGGAAATGCCTGAGGATGAGGAGAAGATTGAGGCACTTATCGTTGCCTTTACCTCAGACTTTAATAGTCACTGATTTGGATGGCAGAGATAGGGACCTGATTGAAGTCCCCATAAACCAGGAAGAAATGACTAGCACACTCCTGCTCAACTTAGATGTACACAAGTCTATAGGGACAGATAGATTCCATCCAAGAGTGCTGGAGAAGCTGGCAGAAGAGCTTGCTAAGCCATCATCTATTAGCAGTCCTGGTCTACTGGGCAGGTCTCAGAAAGCTGGAGATTGGAAGATGTGACACTTCTCTACAAAAAAGGGCAGGAAGGAAGGCCCTGGGAATTACATGTCTGTCAGCCTGACCTCAGTGCCAGGGAAGTCATGGAGCAGATGATCCTAAGTGAGATAGTAAAGCATGTGCGGAAGAATAGAGGGATCAGACCCAGTCAGCCTGGGTTCATGGAGGACAGGTCCTGCTTGACCAATCTGATCTCCTTCTATGAAAAAGTGACCACGTAGTTGATGAGGGAAAGGCTATGGGCACTGTTTACTTGGACTCAAGTAAAGCATTTGATACTGTCCCCCACAGAATTCTCCTGGAGAAATTTGCTGCTCATGGCCTGGATAGGTATATTCTTCACCATGTTGGAAACTGGATGGAAGGCCAAGCTGAAAAAGTGGTGGTAAATGTTATCATGTCTAGTTGGCAAATGACTGCTAGCGGTATCCCTCGGGGCTTGGTGTTAAAGCCAGTATTGTTTAATATCTTCACTGATAATCTGGATAAGGGGATTGAGTGCACTCTCAGTAAATTTGCAGATGACACCAAGCTAGGTGGGAGTGCTGATCTGCTGGAGGATTGGGAGACTGCAGAGGGATCTGGACAGGCAGGCTGGGTCAATGGGCTGTGGCCAGTGGTCTGAGGTTCAAAAATGCAAAGTGCTAGGTCCTGCACTTGAGTCACAACTCCATGCAACGCAACAGGCTTGGGAAAGAGCAGCTGGAAAGTTGCCTGGCAAGAAAGGACCTGGGGATTTTGGAAGACAGGCAGCTGAACATGAGCCAGCTTGTGTCCAGGCAGCTAAGAATTGCCAATGGCAGCCTGGCCTGTATCAGCAGTAGTGCGGCCAGCAGGGCTAGGGCAGTGATCATCGCCATATACTCAGGACTGCTGAGGCAGCACCTCGAATGATGTGCTCAGTTCTGGGCCCTTCATTACAGGAGACATTGAGGTGCTGAATTGGGTCCAGAGAAGGGCAACAGAGATGGTGAAGGGTCTGGAGCACAAGTCTGATGAGGAACAGCTGCGGGAACTGGGGTTGCTTAATCTGAAAGAGAGAAGGCTCCTGGGGAACCTTTTTGCTCTCTACCTGCAAGGATACTGGAGTGAAGTAGGGGATCAGTCTCTCCTCCCAGGTAACAAGCAATAGGACAACAGGTAACGGCCTTAAGCTGCGTGAGAGAAGGTTTAGATTAGATTGGATATTAGGCACAATTTCTTCTCCAAAAGGGCGGTCAGGCATTGGAACAGGGTGCCCAGGGCAGTGGTGGAATCACTGTCCCTGGAAGTAATAAAAAATCATGTAGATGAGACCCTTGACGACATGGTTTATTGGTGACCGTGGCAGTCATGGGGTAATGGTTAGAATTGATCTCAAAGGTCTTTTCTTACCTAGTTGATTCTATGATTCTAAATGTTGCACATTACAAGTAGCTGTACACAGGTTTTCATTCTGTTTCTTAATTTAAAAAAACAGATACAAAAAAATTTACTGTGCCAGCTTTTTTTTAAGAACACAGGCAGGAATTTTACCAGCACTGAAACGGGAGGTTGTGCAAAAGCTTTGGACCATAAACCCCAGAGATTTTTCACACATAAACCCCAAATTCTGATTTATAAACTGTTGATCCAGTTGTGAAATAATAGTACTATAACAACCCAAATAGTTGCTTTGGGATTGCAGAATTTTGCCTTTGGCAGCTTCCAGAAATACCTCAGTATTGCTAAGGCAGTCTAGTTCTAACCTAATCTCATGCTCATGCCTCATCAGAGGGCACAGTGACACAGGCCTCTTCTCACAGGCTAATTGCCAAACTGAAGGCTCCTCTGAGGTGGTACCATGCTGAAACTGATTCACTAGAAAAAATGACTTATGTTTCAGTTTCTGTCCCAATATCTGTTTAATGTATTTTATTCTCTTCCTATTTAAGGTAAATTATACAAGCAGCATACAGTAGAGGCCAGAAGCCAAGAAGATGTTCTGAGCCACCAGTCAAACTGACACAATCTCTTCCATGAGGAGCTACAACTGACCCTAAAATGGCTTGCACATTTTAGAGCATTTTCTTAGAAGCTGAAAGATTCAACTTCAATACAATACAGGCAGAGAAGAAACTGAACTCAGGTGTGCTTGATAAACACTTTGAACACCTAAATAACATATGAAAAGGTGATAGGGATACCAGTACACGCTTTTACTGTTAGTTACAGGTAGAAATGCAAGCCTATCTTAGCCACGTTTAAAATTTTACATATCTACATAAAACTTATATTAAGGATAATATATAGAACCAATTTCAGGAGAAATAATTTTAAGGAACATGGGCAGTTAAGCAATTTTGATCAGTCAGTTATGAATGATTAATGCATTCCTGTCCAGTAAGGGTGTGCTTGTCCTTTTTATTCAGACGAGCAGTACCACCAAAGAGGCTATTCACGTGAGCAGAACAGCATGATTTAGACCTTATTTCTAAACTCATAGTAATCATGATACGAGCCTGAAAATCAGGACTGAATTGGATATTTATTAGCACAATTATGTCTGCAACCCATTGTAGACTGAACACAGTTTTGTTAGTAATTTTCAAATCATTAGCATACTGTTTTAGTAACATCTTATCTCAGCTATCAGACAGGCTGTCCTTAAATTGAAGTCGCTAACAAACATTCCATTATTTTATTGTTTTGCAGTATGCATTTAGGATACTGGATTATTTTGTAAAGTACATAGCCTCTGCATATGAAACAAATTAAAATATATCTGCAAAATACAGTTACAAGGCTACTTAATTTTGCATAATATAAAGACTATTTTCAACTGTCATGAAGTAGCTTCTAAATAATAGAATTTATTGTACATGATTAATTATAGCAATGATGGCCATCTATCTGTGCTAAAATACAACAGTTTAATCTAAATCACATCGGGAATGAAACAATTGATATCCAAGATATCAATTTATGGGTTCATAAGAAGAGAACCGTAAATTACTGTGGTTTTTAAATCTCATCTATATTTCTGCAATGTATCTTTAAACTTAAAGAGGATAGATTTAGATTAGAGAAAACTTCTTTACTCTGAAGGTGGTGAGGCACTGGCACAGGCTGCCCAGAGAATCTGTGGCTGCCCCTTCCCTGGCAGTGTTCAAGGCCAGGTTGGATGGGGCTTTGAACAGCTTGGTCTAGAGGAAAGTGTCCCTGCTCATGGTGGAGGGGCTGGAATTAGATGGTCTTTAAGGTCTCTTCCAACCCAAACCATCCTGTAATCACAGAATCATAGAGAAGGTGGTCTGATGAAATAACTATAGAAATGCAGTGCTTTTTCTTGGGAAGAATAGTTTGCTCAAACCTGCCACACTAGAACCTAGATTCTACTTCTAGTTTTATTACAATAGTGTGGAATAATGTCTGTATTAGTTTAATCCAATAGCACAAAGCAGAGAAACATCATGATGTGGATGAGGAGCGAAGAAGCAACATCAGACCACGGCACAACAGAAATAAAGACCTGGGATTTCTCGGCAATTTGTAGGCAAGAGAGGAGCAAACAGATGAGAAACAGCATCCCTCCATGTGCAGTTCTTTTGCTTTTCTATTCCGCAGGGCTGCCATCTTCGTTTGCAAATCTTAGCCTGTGCACTGCCCCTGTGAGAAGGACTGGTTTGAAGATGTGACTGAACAATGTTGTGTAGCTATGGCAAATCTGCTTCACTTTCCCTAACACTTGACTGTATAAGCACCAAAACAGACACACTATCCCATGGTGGCAAGGGGAGGAGGGAGGGAATGTCTTAGAAAAAGAAACAGTTACTGAAGTTCCAACATGGATAATGGAAGAGCAAATATAACAGACAAGTTCAATAATAACATTTAAAGGTGTTAACCAGCTAAGCCACTGGCTTTTTTTGTCTACTCCAGCTACAAAAATACAGAACCAGTGGAAAAAATTACACTCACTGCGCAAATATTTGGCTATAAAAATGACCAAGAAAAATAAGTTGTTGTAGCAGAAATTCTTATCAGGATGATGCAAAGGAAGTGCTCTGTGAGAGATTGTTTTATAGCTCTTGGAGCCCTAAGGGCACTACTGTGCCTCATGCAATGCAGAGAAGGCATAACCCTGCAGTTGCCTACCAGAAGAACAACTTCCTATCACTTTGTTTCCCTTTCAAAATATTTTAATGCACATGTCACAGTCCGTGAGACACTTGGCTGAAAGTTGTGGTGGATATAAATTCTCACAATATGAATCGAATTAAGTTTCCACATACTAAAAGCTGAAATGGTCCTCGGATATCATACATCTATTTCCAATTTTCTTCTCCAAGGTCAGAAGAACTAATAGCTTTATGGGCAAATTGGCCAACAAGCAGCTCCTCTCCTGAGTTTTCAAAATATTCTTTTCCTGTTTAGCTGACTGCCTGAAGGTAATTTGACAAACACAAGAGAAAAAGGTAATTTTTATTGTTGTTGTTGCTGTTCAAAAATGTTTTTTTTAAAGAAATCTAATTTTGCTTCCTGAGAGGCTTTCAAGGAGAATAATATTTTCCAAAACAACACTCTCTTTAGAGTTTTCATTTGACTGGGTACTTTTTACTGCTTTCAGCAATCTCCTCCAAGTTGTCCCTGATTTGAAAGCATCTGCAAGGGAAGAGGAGACTGTAAAAACAGCAGACACAAAGTGAGGCCTTGAGATGAAAAGTGGCTGAAAGAAGCTTTTTTTCTTTATTTTTTTCTAATCTAACCTTCACTGCTATTGCCTAAGAGAGTCATTAGAAAATAGCACAGTTCAATAATGCAGTGTGCTATTACAATAGTAGGTGCCCAAACACATAATCCTACATTGCTGCAAATATTATTTTGTATTCCAAGTTTTTACTTCTAAGATTGTTTTCCCTCTGCAGTTCTACACATCAGCTCTTGAATTAGTTTCACCTTTCATGTTGGAAAATGCTGCAGCATAAGTTCATGGCAATCCCTATTCCTTACTTATTCCTTATTTCTATGCTTAGTAATCAAATCTCCCTGCTGAGGGCGTTCTCATGAACTCTCCACAGAAGCGGGGGAAAACCAGCAAGTGAACCACAGGGAAACAGAATCTAAGAGTAGGTTATTCTCTGGACAGTCTCTGTTGCTCGCTCCCATGTCACAGTGCTTAGCATATTCCCATGAGCAAGATCTTTTACTGAAACACATTAGAAATGGTATTTCACTATTTTCTTCATTCAGTGTTAGGCAGATCCTTTCTCAAACCAACAGAAATTTGATGGATTTGATTCAGGAATTCACACTCTGCCAATTGATACCGCATTTATATTCTCTTTTAGCTACTGTAGCCAATGGATCTGGAGAATTCCTGCAAGCGAGCTTTATAAACCTGTCACAATTTCCATCCCTTTGGGTATTTCCTGGTTTTCCATAGCTGTTCCCACCTGGCATCAGTTTGAGAAATCAATATTGTTACTGCACATATTACAGTGCCTGAACTTTTACGCTTGGCTAGAGAGGCTCCCTTGATTTGTTGCCTTAACGTATCAGCTATTAAAGTCAGTCCTAGATTAATAAGATATACATCTCTTTAGTGTATTAGATGCAGTAATAGAATGATAAATATCCACATGCATGGGATAATCCTGAATGAACCATCGCATACAGACTTACTAAGGTTTTCTAATAATGTAAGTACAGCATTCATTCTCAGTTTAGCACACTTTGAATGCCACTGAATGGAGATCTACATATGTACTGCATAAATTACATGTTCTATACCCCTCACATTACTGCTTCATGGGACCTGATTTTCTCGCTGAACCTTTTGAAACATCATCTAACGTCACTATGTCTCCTGTGCTATCTGGAATCTCCTCAACTTTGCTATGCTATACTAAATATCGTTTATAATTTTGTAAACAGTAAACCACATGTATTAGACTTTGTTTTTAAGTTATAAAACATACATCACTTTTCAGAACAGTATATTTTTTATCCAGAGGAGCTGGAATTTCTGCCAAAGTGAAATCTGGGACCAGACTATGCTGTGATAATACGATAAAGGAAAAAGCATGTTTTCTCAAGTGGGATGAATGCCTCAATGTCTTCCAGCCAGCTATATGATAGGTCTATATATATTGAATGCAAAGAAAAATCTGTGTGTAAAGAATAAAGAAGATGCTTACTCAACTCAAATGCACCTATTGTCCTATCCAGTTTAAGCTCAAGTGGGCATATAGGGTAATCTAAACTACTGCTTTAAATTTACTCTAAAAAGAAATCAGTGGGATTTGAAGACAGGACCGGACGGTAGTGGCAGTTTCAACACCTGAACTTCTGAGGTGCATGACTGCAGCTTCAGTATGTGAATATGTGACTGCAGCTTCAATATCATTGCACTATTTCCTCCCTCTGTCTCCATTCAAAATTACAAGTATATATGTGTGAAACATGACTGGAGCACCTCCCGTATGAAGATAGGATGAGTGGGTTGGGGCTGCTCAGGCTGGAGAAGAGAAGGCTGCATGGAGATCTCATGGCAGCTTTCCAGTATCTGAAGGGGGCCTACAGGGGTGCTGGGGAGAGACTCTTCATGAGGGACTGTAGCAATAGGACAAGGAGTAACGGGTTCAAACTTAAACAGAGGAAGTTTAGATTCAATCTGAGGAAGAAATTCTTTACTCTAAGGGTGGTGAGGCGCTGGAATGAGTTGCCCAGGGAAGTTGTGAATGCTCCATCACTGGCAGTGTTCCAAGACAAGTTGGACAGAGCCTTGAGTGTCATGGTTTAGTGGGAGGTGTCCCTGCCCATGGCAGGGCTGTTGGAGCTAGATGATCTTAAGGTCCTTTTCAACCCTAACTATTCTACAATTCTATGACATGGCAGGATACCACTGTTAACAAAAACTTCAAGAGAATTGTCTGGAACACAGGCTGCACAGACAATGAATACTAACTTTCAGTGTTTCGGCATTATTCAGTTTCATATTTACATGGAATAGAGCCACACTCAGAGTATAAATTCACACACATTTGAAGACTTACTTCCCCTTGCCCAGTAACAACTCTTCAGCAAGCCCCAAGTGAGGTCTCAGAGGTGTCTCCAATAGCACGCCCAGACAGCCCCAGTCCTGAATGCACAGAAAAGATCTGAGATCCTGAGATCCTGGGGTGACATGGATCTCCCAGTGCTGTGGCATGAAGCTGGTGCTCAACCACGACATGAAAACAAGGACCATAGCAGCTGCAAGTACAGCCAAGCTTCCAAGAGATGACAAGCCTTCTAACTGTTCCATTTCCAGCAGGACATCAGGAATGAGTTAAGTTTTCAGGAAATTTTGCCATTTGTTAATAAGAGATATGTCAGAAAAAAGAAAAAAACACAAACTCCCACCCCCCAACCCAACAAACAACCCACAAGCAAAACAAAACAAACAAACAAAAAAAAACAAAATCGAATCCACCAAATCACCGACCCCTCCTCGAAAACACAAAAAGCAACCCAAAAGAAACAAAACAAATGAACAGGAAACAAACAAAAGCAAACCAGAAAACCCACCAAACCTCTTCATTCCAAAAGCTCAACGTTTTTGTCAGACAGCAATGCTCAATGTTGCAGTAGACAGTGTTCTCACACTTAGCCCAGGATCATTTGCACAATATTACTCTCTGAACAAGTGCTTGTATTCTGCGTTTGTAAAAGATATCACCTCAGGTATCAATGAGAAAGATGCTATCAGAGACTAAAGCAGTGATACATATTAACATTATTGACCTTCAAAATTAGGACTTCTATTATCTTTGGTAGGTAGCTATAGAGAGGAGAACCTGAAGAATAGCAACTTACAGCAACTGTCACAGGGAAAGATAAGATCAAATAGCTTGGTGTACTTTCATACCAGCATGACAAAGTCCTGACAAGTGCTCTAGAAAGACGCTTGGTATCTACCCTGATTCCAGGTAGAGCCTCATTCTCACAAGAAATAAAGTGCCCTGAACATTAAAAGAATAAAAAAAAACAAAAAAAAACCAAACCAAAACAAACCAAAACAAAAAAAAAAATCAAACCAAAAAAAAAACATCCCACCACCATGAAGGTGGGGTCTGCTTTGTTTTTTAGTCTTTAAGTGTCAGTGTTGCCAGTTGGCTAGACATTTGAATCTATCTGCAGGTGTAGTTCCAAAAAAGCAGTGTCCCTGGAGAATTAATAGCACATGATCACTAAAACAACTTTTTTCAAGTCCCTTGAATGTCTGTAATTAACATGTTAAGCTGCACTTAAAGAGAGTAAAGTATCATTATACATATAATAAATCATTTCAAATTACTGAATTATTTGTCTCTACAATTACCCAGGTAATTATCTAAACTTTACTAATAAAAGGTTTCATTAACTACCACTTACTCTGGATAGAACTAGCCCATCAAGCATTTACACTTAAATACATCCACAACGCAAAATAAAACACAAAAGCTACAGCCACTTTAAATTAAAATCTGAGCTTTTATTTAAAATAGAATGCTAAGGTCGGTTCATTCTGAGGCTGTACTTTTGTTACATAGGATGCATTTCTACACTCAGCTGACTAGAGATAGATACTGTAACATAAAGTATATGAAAGGAACTGAAATTTTTACCAAATCAGTCAACATACATCTTGGGCCAAAAATACAGGGTTGCAACTGAAGAGAATAGACCTGTGGCACATTCAAATAAGATTTCATACCAGCACAGATATATGCGTTTAAAATCAGAGCCTTTCTTCAGCAACTTTACAGGCTACTATAAGACATGTGCATGGTGGTAGATAATTTTAGGCTAATACAGTGATAAGAGAATAAAGTGGGAAGTAAATCTAACAACAAGGTGGAGTTACCTTGGACTGGTGCTTTAGAAAGGGCTTTGCACAGGTGGCTGATTATACACACGCCACTTTTTTGACGGCAATGGAACCTTAGGGTTTTACTCTTTCTAGAGCTGAGGCACCTCAGATGCAGATATGTGACCTAAATGGGATGACTTTAGCTCCAGAGCCATGGCTTAAATAGTCTTACACTAAATACAACTGCTGTATCTTCTCATTATAGGTAAAATGTAAAACCGTCAAGGAGGGTTGGTTTCTTTCATTTTAAATTAAGTCAGTAATGACTTTGTCACAGCTGGAGCCTGCTGCATATGCAATATTCATGCATGCACTTGATTACTGTGGCCCCATGTTCAGTCTCACACATCAGCTGAGCTGCTGTAACTGCTGCCAGCCCTCAGCAAACGCAAACTAAAATGAGGTGGGATGGGGTTTGTTTTAAGTGCAAAGTCATATTTCCTCCCATATGCAGCAGAATAAAAGCATACACATGCACAACTAAAACACTACAAGCATCCCCTCTGCCACTACCTCAGCCATATTCAAGCATGTCTAAAACCTCAACTATTAGAGCACACGAAGTTATACTCAATATTTTATCCACAGGCTCCCTTGCCATTTATAAGTTGCGCAATCACAATTTTATTCACAAATCTCATTTCATGTTTACATAGCTTGTCAGGAATCAGGCACAGATGCACCGTTATTTTTCTGACCCTGGGAACCTACCAGAACCTAAATTTTATGCACTAGCTGTTGCCTTCTGAGAGTTCTAACCTCAACTACACAACTGTTAAAAGTGCTCTAGATATCCTAAACCCTTCCAACTTCTCAAAACATCACATCTCAGAGGTGATACTGGTGGTGTTTATGTTTTCTTACCAGCTGATGAGTTAATAGGATACTTAAGACTTCGTCTAAGAGCACTTAACTCTCATTAGGTATCTGAGGCAGTTTATCTGGAGTGAGAATTCCTTAATATTTCCAACTACAGTTCCACTTCAGGTAAAACAAAAACTGTCTTTTCAGATGTGGATCCAAGTATCAGTTTCCACTGAGTTTGTTATGAAGACTGGGACATATAATTAATGAAGACTTTGTCAAAATGCATGTGAAAGTTTTCACCTCCCTTCTTTTGAGGTATGGGCTCTTACATTCCTAAACACAGAACTGAGAACCTTTGCCTTATTTGACTTTGTGCATATTACTTCCTAAGTTTTTAAACCACAAATTCTATCACACAAACCAAACATAGCTCATTAATAGTGTTGGAAAGGTTAGAACCTCACCTCAAATTAGCATGACAATGCTGAAAATTCTTTTGCAGCCTGAGCAAGAAAGTGATGATGAAAAGCAGTATATTACAATATAAGGCACTGCACAACTTTGACTTCAAGAATCACTACTTCAGATGAATAAAACTGTAATCATATACAGGCTAATACCGTGCTTTTCATCCTTAGTGTCCAAACTGAGCTGCGATAACTGAGTATCAGAAACAGTCGCTTTCCTTCCGCTACAAAAATTGTCAATGTCAGGACAGTTGGCTACCATACAATTTCCAATTTGATCTTTAACCCGAGAAAAAGCTTGCCAGTTGCCATGATCCTGCTCCCACTCACAGGAAGAAAAGCGTAACAGGAAAGAGCATCACCTCTGAAACTGTCACAATGCCTTGAAACCAATTTTGATTCTTAGACAAACAGCAGAACTTAATAACTTTGATACACATCTGCAGATGCCTGGAAGCTGAGCAGGACCATAGCGTTTCCTCTTCTCTTGGAATGGGAAAATGAAAGAATCACACCTTCATCTTTGTAAAGCTTGGATCCCACAGTTTTCCCTAGCCAAAGGTATTTGTCTTGAGAAGCACAAAAGACGGAGCATAGCAAGTGGTGGCTTGCAAGGAAAGTTTTATTTAGAGAATAGCAAGCAGATTGTAGATTCCCAACTGCTCATGAACACACCATGGCTCAGAAAGCGTGTCTGCAGTTCACAGAAGCCTATGTAAGTATTTTGCTCCATGCAGCCTGGAGAGCTATGCTCCATTACTGATATAGGCACATGGAAGGGTTTTTTTTGGAGCAGAAATCTTGCCACAGCAATGGAATTGTTGCAACCATATCTTCACGCTTGTGTAGACCCAGACTGGTATTCACAGCTGTGGAGGAGAATACATAGTATCCCTTAGGGCTACTGCCAGAGCAATTTGACTCAATTCTATCCATAGTACTAGAAAAGACATGGGTTTGAAATCAGCAGTCCCTTACCCAGCACTGCCAGGGATTTCTGCAGTTAAAATGTATGAGTACAAAACACTGAATTCTCACTTCATCCTTCTATTTCCTACCTAACTCCACCAAATCTGTTGTTGAGAAGCGGAGTGGTGCAGAACACATTATAATACCTTTAGGTACCCTCATGTGCTGTTTTTCAAGAAGGGGCTATGCAGTTACACTGAAAGTAGGATTTTTTCTGTCCAGCTACAGCTCATTAATAATTAAAGCGCAGGCAGGCAATGCATGTGTTCACTGATGTCAAGCTGATGACGGCAAATGACCTCCAACCTACCTTGCTATTTCTGAACTGTCCCCCAAAATTGCTGCATGATGTTGTTTGCTTCCACCCGGGCAGCAGAAAACTGAACATTGTCACAAAAGGAACAAAGACACAATCCACTTTGCCTAGCTTCCTGCACTCCAGACAATGAAAGTGTCGTAAGGGTTAAGATCTTCTCTGATAGGAAACTAGTCATGCTGAATTCTTCAGTCACACTGTTGTGAGGTATATAAAAGTGTTTTTCAGGATTAAATATCTCCATAGGTTATACTGTCATTATAAGGAACTGCATTTACACAGTAGGGGAATTTAAGTTGGAAATGTGACACTGCTAGTGAAAACATGAACTGGAACAAAAAATTACCAAGGAAAGAAGCACCTTAAACCTTTAATTTCAAAGAATCTGTGCTAAGCCTGAAGAGAGCAAATAATGAGCAATGAAAGGAGTCTTTGTTATGCCATGATTTCAAAGCTCTGCCAAAATGTCAAATAATCCATTTAATCAATCAGAAAATTAAAGAATGTGGTAAATTCCCAAGGTAGTTGGAGGTTTTAGCTGTGCCAAGTAACTCAGCTACTGCATAAAGCTTATGTCACAATAGCAATTACTTAATAAGTCATTTTTGTCTAACCATGTTGATACAAAAATACAATTTAGTTTTCAAATTATTTGCAGCTGTGCTTTTATTGGGATACAACATGCAATCCTTCAGGAGATGTTTACATTTGTTACTTCCAGCACTGCTTTAATTTAATTTTTATCACACTATATCCTTCAAAAAGTTCCTATTATCTCAACACACCAAGAAATTGATTTCTTAAAATGGGTAGGAAAAGGAAGACACTATCTGTCTATTTATATACAAGACTCATTACAAGCCTCTAACACCAATAACAAAACTCCTGTAATTTCAAATACAGATTCTTTATGATGTTTACATTTCAAATTGGTGACTTATTTCAGGACAGAGTTTAACGCTCTTGAGAATCTTGGATTATCATGAACTAAATTCTGTAAAAGTGAAACAGTATACACTGAACATTTTTTTTACATTATAGGCTATTTATTTTCTATCTCTCTCAAAACACAAATTTGAAAAACTCTTTACAAAAGTAGAATTCTCCTTCTAACAAGCCAAATAAAATTAGAGAACCATTTTGTTAATGTGAAATTAAATATAATTTTTTTATTAAAGTAAAAAGTTTAATGGGTATTTAGCTGCAATATGCTAGTTCAGAAAACTGGAGAATACTATCTGCCAAAATAATTCATTATTGTTCAATAAAAATGATGAAGTTCAGCTTAAATTTAATAAGCCTTAATTTTAAATCAAACTAATTTGGATTTGGGTATATTACCTACATATTTGCATACAGATTTTAAGGAATTTCTTCTGAATTCTACCTTATGTCAGGGGCAAGAGACACATCTGTCTACATGTAAAATATGGATGATATCTGTTTTTCTTATGTTTAAAAATTGAAATGCTGATATGAAAGAATCATAAAATCTATAAAATATATACCTACACTTCAGTTTTTAAAGAAATAAAGCATTCAGCACAGCAAACAAAGCCTGACCTGCACTCACAACAGCAGGTGGTGAGTGTCTTTGTGATCTTGAAGCCTATTAGCATGATCTCCTTCAGTGGCCAAATGAATAGGGACCTTCCTTTCAGAAGCCACAGTGAGTTTCACAAAAGCTTCTGTGCAAAGGAGAGCTGGAATGAATCCAGAGTCATGCAGCTTTCCCTAACCCACTGATCCTTTCTTTGGCTCCCTATCTCCACTGCCTGCATACCTCTCCCTGCTTCCCGTGTCTTGTTTCCTGGTATAGTCTCATTTCCTATGAACAAAGGCTACAATGAGGACAGTAAAAGTATCTCACAGAAATGTACTGAAATGGGCCATATGTGGAGAGTTCCTCAGCATGACTAGGAGCTGCACTCACAGAAAATTCTGCAGAAGATTCAAGGATTTTGGCCAAAGAATAAGCACCAAATTTGTATCAACTCTGAGTGCTGCTAGTCTCCATATTTTGTCAAACCAGGGCATCTCTTTACACATCTTCCAAAGTCCTTCAGAAACACAAGTGCTCACAGGGAAGAAGAACCAAGGAGACACTCTCCTCATCATAGAATGTATAATGAAATGAACCCCCCAAACACAACAATTAGAACATATATCAAATATTGTAAAGGGAGTAAAGCACCAGGTTGACAATGCAACTGTTAAACCAATCTGAGGAATTCAAACATTGAAAAGCTTTATCGGAAAAACTTTGGTCTTTCTGAATAGATCCTTGCACCCCTAACACCACAAACTGAAATAGCGCCTCAACTTCTTAGTTTCATAACACCATGCATATTTTTCAAAATCCAGCACAGGGGTGTGGATGAGCAATCAGCTGATGCTCACATCAGCAAGACAATGATAGTGCTAGGGGTATAGACTAGTGCTAGTCTCCAGAAACAGCCTTTCCAATTGTATATTTATACAGCTGTCACAAGCCTTTCTTCTTCCTCCAGTAGTGTGGCCCTCCCAACAGTTAACAAAGCCTTTCTTACATCCAAATTGAATTGCGGTAATTTATTCTCCATGATGCTACTCTTGAAGACTGCTTTAAAGCACTAGCTCTAGCAGAAAACACCTGCCCTTGATTTTATATTCCTGGCCTTGGAAAACACATTATGCATGTTTTGAAAGATTTGCACCCTTTCATATGTGACACTCAAGCTGTTTACATTGTCCTAGAGAGACTTACGAATTCCTCCTTGGATCTGAGATTTCATCTCCTGAATGCTGGTATATACAGTACCTAAGACAGTATTTTGAAGGCATAAGTAGCATATTGTCTTGCTCCTGACTCAGGCTGTTAATAAATAAAGAATGCATATAATATGGACATTTACAAAATGTTAAGCAAAGTGGTAACTTTAACATTTCATCTCTGTGACAAGACCTTGTTTTTTTTCTGACAAGTGACTATGTTTTGAAAATACATGCACACACCTTTTACTCAAACTGACACTGACAAGAAAAATACTTTCTTTGCCATCACAGCAAGGTGTCACTTAAAACTTGATTGTCGCTTTCTTGTAACGCCTAATTCAAAGAGGTATTTCTGTTGTCATGTTGCAGGATTTATAAGAAAGCATATTCCTTGCTCAGATAAAAAAGGAAATAAACAGATCAGCGCCACCCTGGGAGCAGAAGGGAAGAAAAATAATGGGGTAGAAATAATGACTTTTTCAGGAAAGAACAGACTAAAGAAGGTATCTATAACCTCTATGGATGAAGGGTCTCTTCATGAGGGACTGTATTGAGAGGACAAGGGGTAATGGGTTCAAACTTAAACAGGGAAAGTTTAGATTGGATCTGAAGAAGTTCTTTACTGTAAGGATGGTGAGGCACTGGAATGGGTTGTTCAGGGAAGTTGTGAATGCTCCATCGCTGGCAGTGTTCAAGGCCAGGTTGGACATAGCCTTGGGTGACATGGTTCAGTGGGAGGTGTCCCTGCCCATGGCAGGGTGGTTGGAACTAGATGATCTTAAGGTCCTTTCCAACCCAAACTATTCTATGATTCTATGATACTACTAGAAAACAAAACAAAACAAAAAATCCCATAGTGATATTTACTTCTCCAATAAGAAAAGTAAAACACATCAGAAAATCAAAACTGTGCTTAAGGTGTGACCACCCCAGGACAGGTAATTGTCTTCTAACTCCTGGTTTAAACACTCATGGCACTTGGAGCTGCGTATGAAGTGAAATCAGTGGAGTTACATCAGCAGACACGCATGAATAATGTACCAAAGTGCAACAGCACTGTTAGGCCATTCCAGTGCCTAGGTTACAGGGTTGTGTTTACCTCCAGTGTTGTTTCAGAGGATTCTAACTTCCTTGACATTTCTCTCCATACACTTTAGAGTACAGCTTTGGAACTTCTACTTGGAAAAGCAGATTTAGGCAGTTTCCAAAACCCATGCTTAAATTTTGACTTGTATCCCATATTTCATTAAGGAAACAGGAAAAATAAAGTTGGCAAGATGAATTCTCTGTGTATGCTGACAGGTCTTGTTATGGCAGACATGAACTCATCCTCTCATGCTCCAAAGAAAAAGGTCTCTCAGTGGACACAAAGCAGTGTAGCTGCATTAGCATGACACAGAGCCAAATCTTGCCTTGCCAGCATCTCACTCTAGAAACACAGGCAGATTAAGCCCATGCCAATGACCAAAAGGTAAGGTAGGCACTCCATATAATTTAATGGGAGTGAGGAGTGGGATAAATTTTCCTTTACTGGCCAAATCTCATTAGGATCATAGAAAGCACGTATACTATTCCCTAAGTGAGCATACTACACTGGTTTGCAATATTAGACGTCCCATGCAAAAAAATGCAGGTGTGACAGTGGCCTCAGTGATAAAGCCTGCCCTTCAAAATTCAAATTTGAATTCCATTCTTTAATCCTAACCATTAACCAAGGTGGAAGCAATCATTTGCACAGTGAAGTTTATGCCATGCTAATAAAGCAAAGTGCCTCAACCTGTTTGCACCAAGTTTAAAACCAGTATCATCAAATTCAGAAAATGTACATTGTATTTTCAGAGTAGTTTCTGTTCAAATGCACAGTACTTCTAAGCTTCCTTTGACCACTGCAGAACAAGATCTACTATAGGAGAACGAGCTTGACTCTCCTAAACTATTATCAATTAAGTTACTTAACAAGTTTCAGCCACACTTGTGTAAATTTATTGAAAAGAATGCATTGTAAAGGAAGTAATCTAGAAAGATTAAGGGACTGCTACTTCTCAGAGGACTTAAGTTTTGTTCAGTAAAATCCTTCCAACCTGATATTGACATACAGGAAAAAAACTCCACTTTTCTTTAAGACTCCATACTCAACCATTTGGCTTGACATTTAAAAGAAGTACGTCAACTTGGAGAATATTTGGCTCTGAAAGTAATTTGGAGACAAAATACAGCACTGAAAATACACTGTGCAGGTGGGACTTGTAGATTACTTTTCAAAGTGTAATCTACAGTAAAGATTAATTGTATATTTAGGAGTGACAACAATATATTTTGACTGCAATTCATCAATAAACGGGGAGAAACTCAGAAAAAGAGTACAGAAGCCCACGTGAAACTATTTAAAGAACTTTGTCCCAGGTCTCTGAAAAGCAATCACCAAAGTATATATTGAAAATATTAAGAAAATTTTTATCTTAGCTGAATACACAGTTCAAAAGTAAGCCCAGTTTGTTCTCTGGATCATACACCCTGGATACTCTCTGAAGCAACTGTGTTAAAATATAAGGAAGAAATATTTTGCCTTTTAATAGGAGTCTGAAGGTAAACTTGTTTTACAGGTTTTTATAAATTTTTTCTTTGCATGGCAGCATTGGAACAAACTGGTGTCTACCATCTTTGTAAGCCCAAGACCGAAATAACTGCCACATAGCAAACTGTAAATTTAATCAAGGTTACTTTCTCTATCTGCTGTTTGACTTAAACCAGAAATTTTAATTTATAATAAAATAGGAAATATACTTCTTGCCTAATTATTGTTGGTGTTTTTCACCAGAACATGTCCTTTGTTACAACTGAGAAAGTACTTTTTAGCAGACAAAATTTCACACCTGACAGAAATAACAACAGAGTCAAAGTACCAAAAAAAAAAAATCAGTAATGCTTTATTAACATATACTTCAGGGAAGGAATACATAATAAATAACAGCCCCCAAAATAGTCTCAAAATAAAGCGGTACCCCAGAGCAAACTAGATGGAGCAGTAACGCAATACGGGGAATGGCAGCACTGTAAGGAAATTGTCAGGAGCTGTGTTCTGTGCCCAACAGTGTCAGGTTTATCTCAGTTCCAGAGAGAGAAAATATCATGCACTTTCAGGAAGACATGTAACCAGGAAAAAGAATAAGTTTTTTAATCCTCAGATCATCTCTCAGATGCTCTTGAACATGGAAATACAGAACCTGGAACACTTGCTAACAGTGTAGACCTTGCTTTGATTCCTTCTTAATTTTCAAATATTTAGAATTTCATTGGCTTTTCTTTGTATTCATTTTGGCATGTGTTAATTAGCTATATCAAATTCTTAGCTTAGTGTTTCATATACAGTGTTATCTTTGGCAGAAAGTGAAAGATGTATGAACAATTCAAACACTGAACTCTGATGGAGAGATGGATTGGCTTTTTACAAACTGATTTTCTCTCATCAAACTACGTGGGTGAAAGATGAAGAAACAAAACGCAAAACCATGGTAGTCAACGTAGTGACATACTAAATCTTCCAATCATTCTCAATAACTCTACAACTACAGCATGCTATCCTGATGGCCCCATCTGAGTTGATGATTTTTCACAATGTATTTCATGGCTTCCATCCCTACATGAGACTTTATTACTATCACATAGGAATAAAAAGCCATAAAACACTAGAGTGAATTTATCTTGATCAGATGCAATACTTATTTTCTTCACATGAATTCACCACCATTCCAAAACTAACTAATGATTTCATGCTACATTACTGAACATTTTAAACTACATTTCAATGACAAGAAAGACACTGAAATGGTTACATCACAAATTAACAGAGCTTTAGCCTTTAAACACATTCCTACCTACAAGAATCAAGAAACAATCACAAGACAACCATTAATCCACTGAAAAAAGACAGGACACCACAGAAAAATATCACTTCCACATACATCTTTCAACACATAAGGAAAGACGAGACACAAAAGAAACTGGTACAGATTAAAGCTATGAAAGCACCACTACCAGCATCTTTTTAAACCTATTTTCCTGAGTAGCCTCCTTGCATGCATTCTAAAAAATTTAGACTCCATCCCAAAGACATCTTTAAGGCATCTGAACTTAATTGGAGAAACAAAGCAAAATTCCCTGCTTATGGCACTGAAACAGCTACCACCACAGATCTGCTAGCTAATACAACTCACTCATTCCTGGGACTTCTACCTTCTTGGCTACAGTAAATTTGTTATAGCCTCAAAGTCCATATTTCTCCCAATGAAAGACCAAATGAGACAAATTATAATATACCCTTATTTTCAAAGCCAGACTATGATACTGAAGTCCTGGTCTGAAAACAGTTATTTATTAGTGTAATTACTATTCATCTTATTACTACTAATTGGCCAAGTTGAAGCACAAGTCTCTAGGGTCATTGAAAAGTCAATACAATAAATTTAACTGCCATTTGAAAATAATTTTGCTTGTACACTTTCAAGCAAACTTAGCTGCCTCAGAAATGACTTCTTAAACTGAAAGTCTCTGTTTTACCAGAAGTATTTTATATCTTCCCAGCCATATAACCCCACTGGCATAGTACCAATATTAATTCCAATCTACACTTGACACTAGAACTAAAAATTAACTCAGGTTTGATTAATATACTGCTATCCTTTCTTGCCTACCAAATTCTATTTCTTGCATAATATAATGTTGATAGCAAAGAGCAAGAAATCATTAAATGAAAGGAAGTGCATAAATAAATTCAATTATCATGCATAAAACATGCAAATGATTTAAAGACTGCATATGAAACTCTAGTTTGTATTCATTAATCTCAGGTTGCACTTTTGAGGGTGAAAGAGACACTAATCGGGTCCAGATTAATGCACTCCCAAACCTTTCAATTTGTTTTCAGGAGAGGGTTAAATGAGATGTATTAAAATAAACACAGCTGCTCAACTTCCCCAGCCCTGCTTCATTTGTGGGAAAAAGAAGGAAACTAAAAAGTATATTGCAGGCTTGGTGTACTGAGAATTTGCGCTTTTTCTGCACTCCTAGGGACTGCCACTTATCCACTGCAGATTCTGGGTTTTGAGGTGTTTTGGGGGGTTGGTTTGGTTTGACTAGGAAGATAACTTTGTGCTGGAAACTAGTCCAAAAGCCAAACTAGCATCTTGACATGAAGAACAGGCCAGAAGTGTTTGGCCTCTCTTGAACCCTACACTGTTTTCCTCCCTTTCCTACCCTGAATGATGCTGCAGATGGACCATTTTAAACTGCATGCAGTTCATTCTTAAAGGGCTCAGTCTGAAGTTTAGCATGTTGCTGCCATGCAGCAGTTAGGTGGGAAAGGGATTTACAAGAGGACTTTATCAGTTCAGCTTTGCTCACCCAGCCAGCAGAAACACAATACATAATGGGGCAAACCCCTTTGACCCATCACCTGCTCTGGGTTTTGCTGCCAAAGGATTTTTCCCAGTCTCTGCTGAATTAGCTGGGTATAAAACAGTGGTTCCCCACCTCCCCCTTCCCTCTCCCACTAGAGCTGAGTTCTGGTCCCTGCCACTCGCTGTTGTGCAGGGGGTACCCAGGAACAAGCCGCTGAGAACACAATCAGCAGCCACAACAGCAAAGGGGAAGTGGTGCTCCTGGGGCTGATCCTGCCTCAGGAGAAAAGGAAGCACATGGGAAGGGAAATAGTGTTTTGGCCCAGAAAAATAAAATAGGGAAGGGCCTGTTCCCATCCACTGGCAGAGGAAGGTTAAACAAAGCAACCAAAAAAAAACGGTCACCAAACTAATTTCATACTGAAACCAATGAATTTGGATGAGAGACCCAAAGGGGAAAGGTTAGGGTGGTATCAGTGACATAATTTCTCTTCCCTTTTGTTGAAATGATTGGAAATTAAACCCCTCCAGGACAATGGGACACACTTTAAGCAGCAGGGTGGGAGGCATTTAAAATCTTACACTCCTCTGATTTTTTAAATGTTATCCTCCTGAACTACAGACGTTACACCATAAAAGCACAAAACCACATACATGTAGACTCAAACATATATTCACATATATGGTTTCAGACACAGACCCACTTCTGTTGACAACCTGATTCTAAGAGCTTTTTATTAGAATTCATTTCTGCAGGTTTGCAGATGCTAAATTAGCTGCAATAAATAAGAACAATAAGGGTGAAATCTGTCAACATCTTGACAAATATTCGCAGAGCCATTTAGTTAGGAAATACGCTTATGATATTCATTGCTCCTAAAAGAGAAAATGATTATACAGTAACTAAACCCTAAGTAAGAGCTAAAGATATTCACCTCATGAAGCCATTTCTCAACTAGCCCCTTGGCACTTGCTGGAATTATTCGCAGCACGAGCTCTACTTTTTCATTTTCTGCTGACTCCATGTGGGTAATTTCTTTCTCGTGATTAAAAGTGAGCTTGGCAATTCCTTCAAAGCATTTCCTTTGGTGTGGTTGGACTTGGAGTGGATCCTTTATCTCAAAAAGGATTCCTGAGAGATCGCTGCTGCATCGAGAGAAAAAAACTGAAAAACAATAAAAAATTAACTTTAGAAGTACTTATATAAACATATTTTACACCAACACTGACAGCAGACATGAAATGGACTGTTTACCTTGAAAAGAATAGTCTTTTCTTTGCCAAATAATCATTCAAGGCCTTCCTGAATGTCATCCAAAAGTGATTCTGCCTCCTTCAACTTATCCAGCATCTGGGGCTGTGAGATAACCCTCATGGCATTGGTCTCCTTCACTGACTCCTTCGTTATTAGCCTCCTGGTGGGTGAGATAGAATACAGTGAATGTAATAACCATACTTCACACAACAGGCTCTCTCTCTCTCTTTTAAATTGAAAATCCCCTTATTACAAAACAAGGGGTGTTCTTTTTCTTCTACCTTTAAGTAGGACTGCCACATTCATTGCTTTTTACAAAAACGCAGCTGCTTTTTAAGCTACAGATAAATAGAATCTGCTAAGCAGTAATTCTGCTCAGTCTGAATGCATTATTTTCTAAGTCACTTTAGCAAGGGACTTTTTATTATAAACTGGAATGAACAGGGAAAGTCCTTTTCTCAGCTAATTACGACCTTGCTTTGTTCTATACTATTAACTTACAATGCCAGATTGATCAACTGCATTTTTTTTTTTTTTTGCTGCAGCCAATTCAATAAATTAACATGTTTTTCCTGGGAAATTAGAGAGCTAATTATTAAGACTTTATAGATTAATGATGAAAATATAAATAACACAGAACAATAATGAATGGTGTATCAATAGCATTCACACAATCCCTTTGATGTGCACAATGCAATCTCCCGTTTTAACACCGTTAATGCATGGACAGGAGTTACTTTGACTCAACCAACAGAATTTTCTTCTCATAAAGATTTGTTAAACTAGGTATTTTTTAAGAACTGAGGAAAAAGAGCAAAGCTGAATCACTGTTTTGTTTCCCTATCCCTGGCACCCATTTTGTTTTCTTTTTGATGGACTTTCAATTCATGAAAATCATAACTGATGGAATAGAAAACAAAGCTATAAAACAAGACGTTAAACCAGACAGACATCAGGACTTCTACTGTTACTTTTCTTACTATAAAACATAATGTAGCATGCTTTATTTGAAAAATAGTTGCATTTACTTTTCTTTTTTCTTTTTTAATCCATTACTTCCAAGAATTGCTCAGTTTGCAAAGAGATTGATAATTAATAATTTCATACCAGAAACCAGAATAGAGCTCTGAGGTTTCAAGATCTTCACTGATCCAGAAAGCTTGGCTTTGGCAACGGAAAAACTAGCCGACTACATTCCAAGTGGACAACAGATTTAGCTCAAATGTTGTCCACAGCTGTTTACTACTGGTAAACAACCACTCCAATAAATGAAATGTAAACATGATATCACCACAGAATACCTTTTATGCAACATATACTTGATAAACTGAATTTAAATAAATAGGAAAGGAAAAATACTTTCTCCTTCTTATTTCAAGTTCACTTTCAATACTTAGGAGCTGAAAATCATCAGTATGGTAGAAAGACCTGTTGATGGAACTGCTTTTGTCCAGTATTCAGGATTACAAATTAGAAAGAGTCCTGGAAACAAGAACTTGCTCAATGAAAGAAAACTCACACCGCCAAAATCTTAATAACTCAAAATAATCCCATCTCTATGTATTTCCACCTAAAATATTATGAGGTGTATTTATTATACATTTTTCAAGCACCTACTGTAAGAAGATATATACATATAGTCAAAACTAGTGTCATTGCTTTTAGATGCTGAAACTCCCTACTTCCATTAGACATTTCAGTCCTCTAATATACCCGGCAAACTACGGACCCTTTTGGGTCACTGGTCTTCACATCTGAATGCCAACCTGGATGCTGGAGTGCCAGGAGAAGACTAATTCATATGGAATTAAGAACAGCAAAACTGTTCTACTAAGAAATAACTCTACATATATCAGTCAAGCTTCCACAATGTGAAAGTAAATCAACACATCCACAGAAATATTCATTCAATTGACTACACTTTAATTTAGTGACAAGCTGTGTGTTTGTATACATTCAGAGTGTGTCCTTTCATATTATCTCCAACACTATATAGCCCACTGTGAATTTAGTTATGTTATCTTTTGCACTAAAATCATAAAACAATTTTGAAATGCTTATTCCTGCTTGCCTAAAAAAATTTATCTGTAGCTGTCCATTTAGCAACACTTCTTTTCACAATGTTACGGTAAAGACATCAAAGAAATAACAAAAATGCTTGCCAATGTGGGGTACTGTTTTCCTTAAATCAATTTCAGAATTAAAGATATTCTCCACATATGACTGACATTCAGATTACTGAGTATCCCACTTTTAACACTGCTAATATCAATGATATCAATACATTATGACTTAAAATGAACCTATTTTATTTCAGCTGAATCATTTAGAGACAATGAAATAGACTGCACCTCATCCTTTGCTGAGTACTGACAGTTTTTTACAGAGGGCAAGGTTATGATGGAAAATGACTGAGTGACTCAACAAACATTACAGTTGTACTAGCGGCATATTTACATACAAGGACAAGATCTATAAACTCCCAGTTCAGTGCTTAATCCATCTGACTGTGTTTTCCTACACTCTGGAAGGGAGAATCAAAATGAAGATGAATTGAGGAAAAAAAAAAAAAAACACAAAAAAAAACACAAAAAAAAAAAAAAAAATCCACCACCTGTCCCTACCAAACCTCTTTGTAGCTACTACTTGGTCTTGTGATTAACATGTTAGATGCATATGTCTTCAAATATTTTTCTTGCATGATTAAAAGCAAATGTTTTGCATGTGCTTTTTGATATGCATTCACTTTCAATATTCTGTAGGTCATTCAACAGCATATCAGATACCACTAAACACAAACTTAAAACTCTGGGGAAGAAACAGCAGCAAAAGCCAATGCTATGACTTTCCCTTACCTGAAATGAAACAAATCTCTAGGTACTAACTATATGGGGAATAAGACTACAGCCAAGAGCTTACCATTTCTTATTGACAGCTCTCCTCACGCTGTCCTGAATTTACTTGTGAACCATAACTCGAGGTCACTACTCCAACATACGCTGTGTAAGTCACTAAAATGGAAACAGACATCCAAATGAGTTTCAAAGAAAGTACTTTCTCCTAGATACAAAATAATTGCCATCAAAATACTCTAGTAAATATTTTGCTGAAAAATATTCTTTATCCATTTACAGTTTCACTTTGTGGAGTACAATGAGAAACAAGCCATGAACAAATACTTGTTTGCCTTTCGTACTCAAATGATTCACTAACTTACTGGAAGGCTGTGTCTCTATTGTTTCTGAGCTCACATCACAAAAACTAAACAGAAGTCAATTCAAGACAATGAACTTGAAACTTTATTTCCCCCCTTGGTATTCTAAAGTGGCACAGCTAGTTGGAAAAGTTTTAAATAATGAAAGTCACTGAAGCCTAAATCACATACAATAGTGAAAGCTGAGATGCGAGATGGAGATGAAATGTAAAAGCTAATTAAATTCAACAAGAGCCTCTCAAAGGCAACATACCAGCTTAGCTCCCATGCTAATATTTCGTTTTGAAGGGTGCAGTAAATGGAAGGCCTTTCATGGCTGCACATTTCACAATGTGATCCCCCAGCTAAACCTGAGAAGGGAGAAAAAAAGAAAAAAGATTAGATGCATGGATTACTGTACTGAATAGATGCCAAGGCCAAGATAAAAAGAATAGATAAGACAGGGCTTCTGAGGAGCTAAATTTGAAGCCAACCAGCAAAATGGATTGAACCTTATTACCTCTAGTCACTGAGAAATTCCCTAGACAGTTGGATGTAATTTGAAAAGGTCAGAAAAAAATTTCCTTCACAGTATTATTGCTTCATGGTTTAAGGGTGTACGTTTGTGAGATGCCAGCTCTAATAATTTTTATTGACTTGCTCTAGAGAGACAGACAGATGCACAAGGAGGCAAGACAGATGGATAAGACATTTCCTACCTTTTTTTCCAGTTCTAAACATACCGCACTGTTAGGTATGTTTTAATATTAATCAATTCAGTTTATCCTTTGCCATCTCTGAGAAGAATGTGCCTTGTTTCTCTAAGTCAGCCACAAAAAGGGGAAAAGAATCTGTGCATATCATTGGAAACTTGCTACAGTTTTTCATATTTAATCTGAGCGCTCATCAAATTCCCTGTGTATCTCAAATATATAACTGAAACTCAGTAAGTGTAATAGCATTTCCTAGTCAATTTGAGGTATACTCAGTTGATTTTTCTTTTCACCTAAAGGGGAGCAGTTCTCACTGAACAGATTATAAGAATGACCTTCAACATGCTGACAGTACAAGCTTTGTTATCAACGTGGCTGTCCTGGAAGAAAAAAAGAAGAAAAAAAAAGGCAAAGCCACCCCAATTAAAAGCATTAAATTCTTTGACTTAGCATACATAGATGCTCATATTCAAATATGAACATTTGCTAACATTACTTTTACACTCAATTTTTCTGTCATGCAATTAAAATCAAAGGAGATTTAACAACACAAAAGCAGAATTACCCACCCAAACCCTTACAAAAGTTTAATTAACATTAGATTTTCTTTTGCTCAGAAGACATTTGTCTTCCACTCATAATACAAACATCAGTATTCACTGTATCCTGGCTCTGAATGCACTGCAAAAGCAATTTTCATGGTCATTAAAGTACAGCTCTGTGAGCTCCTCTACTGTATTATGTTTATGGAGCCCACCTGAAAGCTGACTAAAACTGTTTCCACTTGGATAAGAAAGCCATTTCCATATGGTCATGTTCCCTCCCTCAAAGCTTTGAATATTCTTAGAGTAACAAGAACTTGCAGTGGAATAGTCTCATATATATTCACTCCTCCAGAACTTTATAACTGAAAGGAAATCAGAACGGCTTAGCTGCAGCGAGGAACAAAAAACATGGGGAATTGTTCCTCTAATGGAAGCTAATACTTTCAATTGAAATGGGACTGTTCCCCAGTAGAAAAGACACATGGACCATTTAGATGTAACATTTCAACAATTTTGGAAGCTTTTGTAAAAGAACATGTGCACCTACACATACAGAAATATGGAGAGGGGACTGGGGAGAGGTAATTACATACTAGATTTATAATGACTGATTTAGCCTCTACTACTCTTTTTCTTAATCACACTCTCACTGTCAGCTTCAGGATGATACTGAAACAGAATAGGAATTTAGACTTTTTAAGATCATAGATGTGTAACTACAGAGGAACTTTCTGGTTTCTGTGGCAACGTGACAACATTGTGATTTTTACTCTTTTAACTTTTTAACAAGAGTGATAGAAAACTTCAGTTCTGTCATCCTCCTCATGAACCCTACGAGGCTTTTTACCAAAAAAAAAATCCTTATTATTAAAATAGGGAATGGTCAAGAAAAAAAAAAACCTTTTCCAAGGTTCAATTTCCAACTAATATTTCTCCAATATATTTTGATGTCATTTCCAACACAGTAATGTTATGCCACCTAATTCTATCTTTGCAAGACCCTCACTTCTTTTGTTTCCTCCCTTTTTTTTTTTTTCGTGCCCTGTCTCCTCAAGAGCAATAAGTATTAAGAAACAAGTAACTTAAATCTTGATTCATCATACCAGATGTAGAAAGGAAGGATAGCAAGAGTGACAGGATTTTTTCTGCACTATTAGTAGAATTTACTGACTGCAGGGCCCAAGTAATCTTGGCAAGAACATGTTGGCTGTGCTTTAGATTCAACAACTGTAGTTTCTGTGGGAAAGGGATTCTACTTTTGGTGGTTTTGTTCTCCCCTTGCTGACCATTTCTTAAGAGTTGCATGGGACATTTTATCTATTTATTCTTGGAAGTGATGCTGCATGATCTTACATATTGTCCCATCTCTCAAATCAGCCAGGATTCAAAGACTACTTAAAGAATGGAAAGAGAGTCTTCAAGATCTTATTTTTTTTTTAAAGCTTAATATAGGAAGAAAGCACAGAAAACATTCCAGCTTCCTACATCATACTGGGGCAACCAAGTCCATATTGCATTCTACAGAATAGATCTCTTCAGTTTTCTTAAAGGTCTTTTCCAACCTAAATGATTCTATGATTTTATGTCAGTTAAATATTTACTAACAATTTGCTCTGTCTTAAAAGCCACTCTGTGATGTGCATAATTTCAGCCTGCCAATTTTGTGTTATACAGAAGAATTAAAGCACTCAAAAAAGGCTGCAGTAAACTCACTAGATGTAGTGTTTATGTCTTAAATAAATACCCACTCATTCTTAAAATAAATTACACATTCTTAAAGACATAAGACCCAACTTGTGGATTTACTATGCATAAAAATCCATCTTACCAAATTCTCTCATGCAAACACCGATTCAGCTCAAAGCTCTGGTATCATTAAAATTAACTTTCAACAAATTAGGTTTGGGAACAATGAAATGCAATTAAAATACTGTAAGTATTGTAGCAGAAACAGATAAGATTTTATGCATGTTTAGTGTGCAGAAAGAGAAAATCTTTTCTTGCAATTAAAGTCACTAATGAAGGAATCTGTAAAAACATGTATAGGTACAGGAAGAATTTATAACCACTTTTTTCTCTCAGCATTTTAACCAGCAATTCAATGTTGACTGATCACATGGAGAATACAAACCTGAATATTTGCATCATCAACAGCTGCTAACACATGATTTTTTTTGTCTTTCTGAGACAAAAAAGTGAACATATCTTTTTAATCAGCAGTCATTTTAAAAGTATTCTCTGAAACACAGTCCTTAATGATTTGAGCATTACACATCAAGCTTTAAGAATCTCTGCTGTTTTTCAAGAGTAATATTTAAATCAAGAGCCAGAAAGAATCTTTCTTCAGTGAAAATTGTTGAATCTTCTCCAAGTTGTACACATGATAAATAGTTACATAATAAAATTGAATCCTTTTTTTTTGCACATTTGTTTTTATTATTAGAACTTAAGTGATCTAGTCATGCCACTCATGTCTTGGTAGGCAGATGCAGGGGCTGTGAGAAGGAAGACCTTGGGCTCACTGTAGGAGAGGATCAGGTTCGAGCTCGTCTTAGGAACCTGAGTGTGCACAAATCCATGTGACATGATGAAATCCATTTATTTGTCCCAAAGAAAATGCTGAATGAAGTTGCTAAGCCACTGTCCATCATATTTGAAAAATCATGGCAGTCAGGTGAAGTTCCCAGTGACTGGAAAAAGGGAAATATAACCCCATTTTCAAGAAGGGGAAAATGGATGAGCCGGGGAACTACAGACCACACAGCTTCACATCTGTGCCTGGCAAAATCTTGGAGCAGATTCTCCTGAAAGGCATGCAAAGGCACATGAAAAACAACAAGGTGGTTTGTGACAGCCAGCATGGCTTCAGTAAGGGCAAATCCTGCCTGACCAGTTTGGTGGCCTTCCATGATGGGGCTGCAGAACTGATGGGTAGATGCAAAGCATTTGACATCATCTACCTGAACTTGTGCAAAGCTTGCACTATCCTGCATGACATCCTTGTCTCTAAACTGGAGAGACATCAATTTAATGGATGGATCACTTGGTGGATGAGGAATTGGCTAGATGGCTCCACAAAGAGGTGTGGTCAATGGCTCAATGTCCAATTGGAAACCAGTAGCAAGTGGTGTCCCTCAGGGGTTGATGTTGGGACGATCCTGTTCAACATCTTTGTTGGTGACTTTGACAGTGGGATTGAGTGCACCCTCAGCAAGTTTGCCGATGACACCAAGCTGTGTGGTTCGGTTGATATGCTGGAGAGAAGGAATGCCATCCAGAGCAACTTTGACATGCTTATGAGGTGGGCTGATGCCAACCTTATGAAGTTCAACCAAGCCAACTGCAAGGTCTGACGTCTGGGTTGGAGCAACCCCAGGCACAGCTACAGGTTGAGCAGAGAAGAGATTAAGAGCAGCCCTGTGGAGGACTTAGGGCTGCTGGTCAATGAAAAACTGAACATAAGCCAGCTTTAGTGTGCACTTGCAGCCCAGAAAGCCAGCTGTATCCTGGGCTGCATCAAAAGGAGCATGACCAGCAGGTCAAAGGAGGTGATCCTGCCCCTCTGCTCCTGTGAGACCTCACTTGGAATACTGTGTGCAGTTCTGGTGTCCTCAACATATGAAGGTCCTAGAGCTGCCGGAATAAGTCCAGAGGAGGCCGCAAGAATGATAAGGTGGCTGGAGCACCTCCTGGCAGGGGGGTTGGAACTAGATGATCTTAAGGTCCTTTCCAACCCAAACCATTCTATGATAACTTATTTTGGAACCCAGAACATATGGGTGAGTAAAATGCTTGGCTGCTCTACAAAACTATATTGGAGATGTAGCCAAGTTCTCCTCATGCTGTTCATCATTTCATCACACAAAGTAAAGTTTATATAATGCAGCACAAACACCATAGGTTTCTTTTTAAAATTTGTTTTACTAAAAGATGTATGTCTTTTTTAGGCCTCTGACTTCACTCTGAGTGAAGTTCACTCTCTGTGGGTTCCACTGAAAAAAATTAATTTTAAAATAATTTAGACCTAGTAGTCATGGTAAAAAAAAAAATCTCTTCTTAAGGTCAAGCTTTCTTTAATGTCCATACTGTTAATTCAGGAGTTCAATCATTTGTTTAACATAGGCTTGGTGAACCACTTTCCGCTTTCTGAGGTAACAGAACACTGACTCCTCTCCAGCCATGACAAAGCTAGAAAGCAGTAATACACTCTTTCTTTTTGTTGGAGTCCCTTTTTGGGGAATATGTATACATCTATAAGTATTTAATATTTATATTACAAGTAAGGCACAGAATGAATGGTCTTTGTACTGTACAAGCAACAGTCGATATATCTGTTGCCCTGAAAAACTTAAAAACTATAATTTTTCATTATATTTTAGCTGTCCATGACAGTGACATTTCATTATTTGTTCACTTACTTTACAGTGTATGCCATTGACACACAAGCACAACCATTAAAATGGTACTGTTGATATTTATGCTGCTTCTCCATGAGACGTAGCTTGTACAAATGTATTATTCTATTTTATTATTTGTATCAAAGTTGTACCTGGAGCTCCCAGCTCAGAGAACAACACTGCAATACAGACTAGAACCCACCACATTCTTCACTTTGGTCTCTCAGAGGCCCCACAGCTGATCCAGATGAAACAGAAGTTGGAAACGAAAGAGAAACTAAGTGGCTTTCCTAAAAACGTCTTTTTATCCCTCCTCCATGCACGCATGGAGACACACTTTTTTTTTTTTAAGAGATGAAAGAGTGCTCACAGAGAAATATATTGTTCATGTAAAGAATCAAAGTTTGCACTATAATGAGGAAATGGGGAAAGAATTAAGATTATGCATAACATCTTACAACACACTGACATTGTTGAAGGCAGGCAGATTGTTGTGCAGATCCAAAAGGAAAAGGAAGATTTTGGCAAAAAAAATTGAAACTATACAATCTAACAGAAGAAAAAGGTAATGATAAAATCAAGATTTTCTTTTTCATATCTGAGAGCTCATGTGCTTGAAAAGAAATATTTTGTTCTACTGGGAATTTCACTGAGCCTTCCTCCTTTCTTTCCAAAAATACAATTCTCACACTCAAAGAGAAAATTAATATAAAAATAGTCTGATACTACTCTAGAGCCTAAGAGGCATACAGAAAATGTTCATCTAAAAGAAAAGGAACTTTTTTTGCAGGATATTTGGAAAAAGAAAATGGAAAGTGTTGAAAAAAGGCTCCATATTTAAGAATGACAGTGACCCAAAGCAGAATGGCAAGAAAAAGAAAAGTGAGGTGGTAAGAACTTAAAAATCTCCATGTGATCTTTGCAGCCATTTAGATGAACTGTGCATGTGTACCTGCACACACATGAATACATCAAATGCAAATAGAAACACACTCACTATACTGTGAAAACCACAACTTTTTTAGGCAGGCTTTTTCACCAGTCTAAATGCACTTAGGCATATTTTTATCTGGTCATGCAATTTTCCTTCTGAGAGTTTGAAGGCTTAGAAAAGCCATTATTCGAAAATCATGTAACTTATAATACCCAAATGAAATGTCCTATCTTTATGGCAAAATAAAAATGCCACATGCAGACTGGTTCGGAACTACCCCACAGGCACAAGTCAGCACATACACACTCTGGAAAGAATAAAACTAAATGTAAATACAGATACTACTTATTCTACTTCTCAAATTGCACAACTGACAATTGACACCTGAAATAGTTCATTAATAGATAACCTAAGAAAATTTACTGTCTCATACTGAGGTTTTATTCATTTCATGACAGTTCTGTTTGAAATACAAACTGGCCCAAAGTATGCATATCATAGGTTCACACATATGGACACTCATGCACATGCAATATTTGCTAGAAGAGAGGATTGCGGCAGCATTGATTTAATCCTCAATGTCCAATGCAGATGGAGGAAATAAACATAAATGCAATGAAGTAATAAATGAAGGACTATAAAATACATAATAAAAATGAAGGAGGAGATGTAGTAAGAGTGGAGCTATGCAAGGACTGAAAGAAGACCATAATGTTCCAGTGTGATTGACAAAGGAGCTAATAAACTAAGAAAGAAATTTATTTACCTAATTGATTCTTCTTTTCTGAGCATTCCTCCTGCACAGACATGGACAACCACATAAAAAGCAGAATATATCTACTCTGAGAAAAAATATGGTACTGACTTACCCTATTTTTACTTCTCTTACTATCTCATGTGATTTTATATAGTTGAAAGTAATTTTAGATAAAAAGTCGATTGTATTGTAATTCATGCATAGAAATGTTGTTACAGAATGATGTCATCTGTATTAAAGAACAGGGAACACTTTAGGAAATTTAATTTAAAAGTAGATGTAGTGAAAACCAGTAATGAGAGAAAGAAGAAATTTTTTGTTCTCAGTTTTGATGCGATGGAATTTTGCAGATAGTACACAGTTATTGCACTTGCCTTTTTGACACATATATTGGTGGCTTTTAATTTAGACATGGAGTAGATTAATGGACGAAAACCAGTAGGCTGAAGCTGAATCTGAGCAGAAGGGAGATGACAGCGTCTAGCAGAGAAAAGCATATGAAAAAGTTCACATATAAAATGAATGTGATTAAAAACATTACACAGAAATAGTTGATTAAGAGTTTGCAAGTCTTTTTGAAATCCATGCTGACACAAGACACTTAGAAAAAATTACCACTGGTAATAGTACTTCTAGGTGTCTACAGTAGCCTACTAGATTAACACACTTTGGTTTTGCCTATCAAAGGTAAAAGATCATTTTTCAGGTGCATAACATCGCACATATGCTATTAGAAATAGACAGCAACCATAATAAAGCAAGACCAGCCAAAGCTCATGGCCAGTCTAAGGATCTTAAAGTAGAAGGCAAAAATTATCTACAGGGCAAATCAAAATTACCCATATTGTGTGCCAGGCATAAGGAGAAAGGGACAGATGGGAAATAGGATCAGGGTAAAGGATGAAGCAAGATACAGTCACAGTACAGAAAGAGAAGTCAGAATGAAAGTGAAAATAGCAACTGGACTATAATAGAAAAGCCTGAAGAATGGGGGGATACAGAGCCTGGAAGACACAAGAGGACTTTACTTCTGACAAGGTCCTAAAGGATGACTTTTTAAATAGGAACCCCCTACACCAATGGATACTTGGAGCTGGAATCTGAATAAAAAGAACATGTTATATATGCTCCTCTTTTTGAAGGGAGTGTTAATGGCATAGTGTTATACAATTAACTTAAAAAAAAAAAAAACAGAAAATATTTTATCAATCTAAATCATACAGATTCATTGGAGAATAAACATATTTACTCTAGTTTTGCAACAAGAAATTGTACAATAGAAGTAGACGAAAAGTGACAAAAAAAAAAAAAAAGATCAAGTGAGTAACTGAACTGTACATGCTTTCCTGCAAGTGAACTGCAAGGTGTTACTGTAAACTTATAACAAAAAGACTACTTCAGAACACAGGCAGACCAAAACTAAAAATTCCATCATACTGAATTAAGATAGATACGAAAAATGTTAAATATTATTTAAGGATATGGACCTGTGGGAATGAATCCAGAGCAGGCTCATGAAGATGCTCTGTGGGCTGGAGCACCTCTCCTATGAAGACAGGCTGAGAGAGTTGGGTTTTTTCAGCCTAGAAAAGAGAAGGCTTAGAGGAGACCTTAGAGCAGCTTCCAGTACATGAGAGGGGGCCTACAAGAAATATGGAGAGGGACTTTTGATAGGGCCATGTAGTGAATGGCTTTATGATGACAGAGAAGAGATATAGATTAGACATAGGAGAAAATTCTTCACTATGAGGGTGGTGAGACACTGTCACAGTTACCCAGAGAAGTTGTGGCTGCCCCATCCCTGGCAGTGTTCAAGGCCAGGCTGGATGGGGCTTTGAGCAACCTGGTCTAGTGGAAGTTGTCCCACTACATGATGTGAGGATGTAGGTCCTGCAAAGCTGCTGCTGACTGAAGAGGAGCTAGAATCAACTTTTCTTCTTCCTTGGTTCATATCTACAATTTGTGTTAGGTACACATCCTCAAACCAAATCTCCTGTATACTTCCAGCTTTTATTATTGTGCTTACATTCATAGCTTTCACGTATTTTCTGCTTTAAAAGCATTTCGGTTCCAATAGACCAAAATTGATAGATTTTCCACAGGAATTTGAGGAATAACTACAAAACAGAGAATTAGACAAGGCACTATTTTACTTTTTCCTGCATGATTTTTTATGCCATTCATATTTGAGGGTTGATTGCACACCTTATAAGATAGTGTCTAATTCTGGAATTAGAAATCTAAAAAAATAGTGCAAAATCTAACGAAAAAGACCATCTTACTAATGCTATTGTATCTCTACTAAGCAGTCTTGTGCATAACTCGTAGAATGCACAGTTTGCACATAGCAGGTGCAGCTTTTGGTATCAGAAGATGCCATACACACCTTTAATTTCTTGGACAGAAACAAGATCCATTGTAATTACTAAGCCAACTTCTGCAGCTGTATCATATAGATGCCCTGAGTAGCAGCTGATCAATCAGCTGAATTAAAGGTTACAGAAAGGTAGAAATATCATTTAGGTTCTGTATGTTCTCATAAATTCTTTATCTAGCATTGCTGCCATTAAGATTCTGGCCTTAACCCCTGTTCTGAAGGCTCAAAGCAAATACTGCAGACTCGCAGTGATTCTGCTCTCAAATGATGGTTGAGTAAAGGTCAATGTTTGGAAAGATTTTCTGCATCAAGCACTGGCTTTTTCAAAACCTTTATGTGGAAGTTGCTACCTTACTTTCTTGGGGAAAAAGTCCTTGGTAGATTCATTTGAATAATGTGTTCTTCGTTTAATTTACCTGTCTAATTTATTTCAATATTATACTGGTTAAAGTAATCATAAGATGCAACTTTTCAGGAGTTTTTCAAGTTCCATCTTAAAACCTGTTTGGATCTGTGTGTCTCCCACTTCCCCTTTCTCTGCTCCAGAAGGTAATGCTTCTCGTTCTCATTTACTCCTTCAGCTGCACCTTGCATAAGGAAGTCAAGCTTTATTGAGAGTGGTGAAGTACTTGTCATTAAATGGTCTAGTATCACATTTTATGACTCAGAACTCCTGACAAATATGATTTATTTAGGATAAAAGCTCTTTACTAGGTCAGATGTCTAGACTGAAGAGGTAGGTCATTATAGAGGATCACTCCTGTTTTGCAACTGTAATACGAACAAAGTGATTCTTTTATCAGTGTGGTCCAAAACTGACTCTCACCACTACTATTCTCCTCTCTAGCCTGAGTTAATTGCCAGCTGAACAATGTAATGTGGTTATGTGTGGCTGACTTCTTTAGGAATATGTTCCATCTGTAAAGCCTACACCAATGAAGTACACAAGAGGGCACGACAAGGATTCAGGTACAAAGCTTAGGAGCTTAGATAATTACTTGCAGAAAATATGATCAGCTTACACAAAAACAGAGCTATTGAACCTTTTGAAAAGGGATCATAGTGTTCCCAAAACTAAGTAACCAAGCAAAATTCTCTTCACTATGTTCAGCATAACTGTGGAATAACAGTCAATGTCAGAGTTCTCCCATTGCAACAGACAGAAGAAAATAGATTCTGACCAATTTAGGTCAAAAGGTTTGACACTTCTTTTAACTATAACCATAGCTACCTACATTACAGATATCTTAAGAACATTTATGCTAGAACTGTCCAAGTATGAAGATTAAAACATTATGACTGTAACTATTATTTTGGTACAAATAGTTAGGCATAGTACTTATAATCCTTGCTTTGCATTTTGACAAGACATTGTGGGAAAAGCTTCTCGTGGAACTACTGAGTTTCACATGGGAGCTGACCTCTGAATATTCAAGCTCTGAAGCAAAACCAAGAATAAATGGACTGAAGACTGGGCATATGCAGTACAGCTGCTGATCTATATTAAGAACACCTAAGTCGGTGGATATTCTTTTATAATACTTTCAAACTTATTTACAGTTCTGTGTCCAACAGAACTAGTAAGAGGGATTCAGTTCATTAGCTAAATACCTAAATATGAACTGTTCTTAACAAAATTGAACAATAATAATATTGAGAAAATAATCTGCATTTGTATTTCACATCAAAGTTTAGTGCAATTAAAAGCTTTTCTACAACAACTTGAAGTGTGAAGACCAATCCTTCTCTCATATCAAAACCTGACATATTTTTATTATTGTTGCAAAAGGGAAGATTTCCTTTGTTACAAAAGATATCTTTGTTACTGAGATCTGTTTAACTTTCTTTTATTTGGTTTTATTTCACTTACTATCTTTATCAAATATGCAGAACAGTTGATCTTCAGTCTGGGAAAGTAGGTGGCTATAATTTGCAAATATATTGGTCAAAACCAGAGTTAGATGTTATGGCTGGCACACTGTCAATGCACACAATTAGTTCCTCCCTCCTCTCTCTCACATACATAGAAAAATGTCTCCAGTAGAGTAAAATATTCACATTAATACTGGAAGCGATAGCGAAGAACGCCGGCCGACATCCCATCTGTTCCCATGAATTAAATTTAGAATTCATATGTAATATAGACGTTTCTGTCTGAATATCATAAAGCCCTGACACATTCAGGCTTTCATTAAAAAGCTCTGAGATGTGACTTGAATAACAATCTGTCTTAGCTAATTAGTATTTTCAGTTTAGCATATTCACTTTCAGACGTATTGCTGTTTGCACATGGTAATTTAGGTAAACAGAGCCCATCCACAGCTGCATCAATTAACACTGCTAATCAAAACTGAATTCAGGTAATTAGGCACATTTATGCAAAAAGTGTGTAATTTGTGGGGAAAGCTAGATTCTTCAGTAATATTTCAATAAGTAGGAGTCTCTTTTTGCAAATAAGACAAGGAAATAATGGTAAATCATTTCTAACATGTGATGCATACTCAGTGACAAATATCTAAATTAAATCTCACTAATTGGTCTGTATTTTCACAAATTGGACTATATTTTTTCATATAAATGTTTTCCTCAGTGTTTCTACATGGAAGACTGGATTCGTTTCTGACCAAAGATTTAGTGATTATTCAAACAGCACTTTAAAAGTTAATATTTCCTCGAGCAATTTTTGAACTGTTGAACATAATGGCCCAACACGTTCTCAATTCCAGTCAGGCAATTTCAAATGAAAACGCCCTCACTCCATTTTCAATTTAACTTCTTCAAAGAAGGCATATTGTAGTTTAAAGACAAGCTTCCAGAAATTTCTCCCACCACCCATTTCAAGAATGTAAAGTAGTAAATACTTCAAAAATATTCTCCCTTAACTTTCAGCGTTTTACCAGAACTACAAGTTTCACATCCTTTCCTCCTCTTTCCCTCACCCCAAAACCAGAATTTGAAACCCTCCAAATACTAAAAAAACACATTAAAGCAGTGTAAGAAACTGTATATTCATAACAGAATTTTCATTTCTGTTGAAAAGGAGTAGTCATTGTAACATTAGACTCCAAGAGTTTTCATATGCAGCTATTCAAGTTATTCAAACTCAGTTCTCTGCTATGCACTCTTTCAGAAAACTACACAAGTCTGATGGACAAAGAAATGCAATTACCAAGTTGCACCTAATCTCCCATGATAAAAAAAAAAAAAAAAGAAAAAATGCCTAGGCAATTACTGATTTTTAACAGAAGCCTAAAATGAATCTATCATATTTGCCTGCTTCAAATTCCCTCCTCTCCCTCCTCCTTCCTCCACCCCCAACAAGAAAGAGATGAATTAACTTTACTTCCAAAGTAATAAAATACATTTACTCAGACTTGTCATCATGCATCTTGTGCCCTGATTGCAGGGTAAATTTTAGGGAGGAATATACAACACATTTTCATCATGTATAGATTTGCATCATGGAATATGTAGCCTTTGCTAAAAACTTCAGTGTGAAAAAGAAAATTCTTTACAGCATTAAGATCTAACCCTATATAGCTATCAAAATTGCCGTGTGGTTTGCAATCATATGCAGTACAGTACATGTATCGCTATTCAGAAAGTTTTCTCTATGTACAAAAGCATGACTTGTTCTATTATGAAATATGCTTAACATATACTGCAGTTAAAAGTTTATTAACATCCAATTTCGCTATTGACAGAGTAGAACATGAAGAGAACACTGACAGAGTTCAGAATAAAAATAAAGATTGTGGAAGGAATAAAATCTTGAATTGTTTTCAATAACCACAACTATAACTGCTAATGTAGTGAAATGTTAGAATGCTGAACAAAATAACTTCTAAACAATTATCAGGCCAACTTAAAACTATATGCAGTTCCCTATGCCATCTTCACTGGGGCAACGGGAAACAGTGTTGTAACTTCACCTTTTTCCATTTTAACGTTGCAAGAAAGAAACACTCACCTATGTGCCATACAACACCGTAAGCAGCTGTCCAATCTCTCAAGAGTTATTAACATCAACAAACAGTGAATATCATCAAAACAAACTTATGTGACCCATCTCTGAAAGAACTTGTTCTGTTTAGCAAATGTTTTTTCAAAAGAGCAAAACAGAAGTTGTAATGACTAACAGTGTTTATTTTAGATGTTATACTCTGTAGGAAGTGAGTACTGTGACAACATTCTAGCCTCCCCACCTGCCACCCACCTGTTTGTTAGTACTTTTTTGCTTCAAGTAGTCATATACAGTAAGTATTCCAACAGACTTTCCAGAAATATTTTACTATGCTACTCCATCTCTTCTGTCTGACTACATTGGTAAATATAAACAGACACATATAGCAGTATTTCTTCACTGAACACACATACAGCATACACTATTACTTCATCATGGATTGTCCTGATGTGCCACCCATTTGAAAACTTTCTATCATGCTGCAGCATCTTTTTTGTATTGAGGTTTAATAAATGCAGGGCAGCATTAGGTGAAAACAGACAAGTACATAATGGATACCTCAAAAAAAGAAAACGCTATATGAAATCTGGCTGGTTCAAAAGGTATTTCTCACATATGCAGCCCACTCTTTTCCTTCTTCTGCATTGCTCTACTGTAAATTATGCAAACGGATGGAGATATCTAGCTACTAAAATTAAAAAAGTTGGGTGCTACATACCTACTATAGTTAACTAAAATACGGTGGATACATATAACTAAAAAAATCCTATAAATACTGTTGTCCACAATTTAAAGAAAAGTTTCATCCTGCTTCAAACACTAGAAAGCAGGATTATAAGCAAAACAATAGATATGTAAAGTTAATATTTATTTTGTCTACAGTTCATATATCTCAATATTCATAACATGGTAACAGCTGAAATGTTTCATGTCCCCAGTTTTCTTAGGGTTAAATCAAGAGCATGCAAAAATTTTAGTTTGAGAAAAGCAGAAGCAAGAGCCCAAAGCCAACAATTAGTAGCCTACACCTTACAAAAGGAAAAAAACGCTCCATAATTTACAAATGTTGAAGGAAGTGCTAGTTCCATAATTAAAAATCAGGCAGAGATCCTTTTGGCAAATGGATCTCTTTGTTAAACATCCTACTAATCCAAGCCTGAAGGTACAACTCAGCACCCTGGAGGATCTCCTCTATACTTTTGCCAGCTGCTCCATTTAGGTCACTCCACGACAAGTTTAGCTTTTATCTATTCCTCACTTCCCTCACTGGGTCCCAGAAGCAGCAGCCCATCTCTCTGAAGGCTGTTTAAAGTGTAAATGAAAAGATGAGACAGAAGTGAGCTGCTACCTCAGGGTCCTTAGTTTCTGAACTGCAATTCCTTGGACTTCCCTACCTTGACAGATGCAATATGAAGTCTTCCTTGATGAAAAGTGAGGAGGAAAACTGAATATGGAATGCAGATAGCATATTCATTATCATTTTAATGCTTTGCAGCTGCATGAAAGAATAGGAAATTTTACTAGGCAGAAAGTCCACTTAAGGCCAAACAGTTGCAATAGCCCTTCTGCCCAATACCCAGCACTACTGCTGCTGGCACACAAGAAAAAGCCTTCAAAGAGTCAATTTAAATCTTCTGAGGTGGTCAGAGAGAGGTGGACTAAGGGAGAGGAAGGGCAGAAAAAAAAAAACCAAAGCACTGATGCTTCAAGGGCTTGTTATGCAAACTGAACCAATCTCAAGTAATCAAACTGCTTCTAATTTACCGCTATTTTGGTGCAAGGCTTTTAACAAACACATTGTTTCTTACCCAAAACAACAAAAACACGTGAATTTAAAATGGATCCAATTATAATGGTTCTATTCAGTGTAAAGTTAAGCCCTCAGAGAGTCACTGTAGTCCTCCGGAACTGCTTTTAGACAGTACACAGTTTTATAGCAACACTTTTATCTCTTACACTGGGAAAATTAAGCGTAATTCATTACACAACAAACCACTGCCCTGACATTCATTTGTCTGCTAAAAAAAAATAAAGAGCAAGGCAGATACTCTGGGAGGAATTTCTAAGTGTTCAACTTTTAATGAAAGATTCATGAAAAATGCAGCAAGTGTTATCACTGAGGTCTTTCCAATTTAATATTAAGTAATAAAGTTTGCACACACAGATACTAACTGTAACTTGAAGCAGGATTATTAGATCTATGAGGAATTAACTTTCTAGGTGTTCAAAGGCCGTTTATTAGTGTAGCCACAGTGACTCTGAGACCATCTGCATGATTTTACACACGTGAGTAATCCCACAAGCTTTAGTCAACTGCTAAGATCATGTCCTGATCCTATCCATCCAGCATAACATACTGGCTCCAACCTAAGAAGCCACTTGTGCATATTTAGTAGGAAGAACTGGAAGCACAGCATTTAAGCAGCACAGTGATTTTCACACCTGCACATAGCCTGCCCTTGAGGAAGTGCTCCATCAGAAAGTACAATTCTGCAAGCTTGTAAATCTGAGTTTTTAAAGGTTAGGGAGAAGATAAAAACAACACAAAGAGCAACATACATGCAGCTTTACTTCTCATTCTGCAACGGCACTCACAGTCAAGCAACCTCACTCTGATGAGCTGCCTTGCTAGGCTGGGCAGGTATCCTCACCTGTGTTACGCTGCCCACTCATGCACACATCAGCTGGCTCAAGGTCCACACTAGCAGATAAAACACATCCACAGTGATTTTTCACTGCTTACCTTGCTGATGTGCTTCCATGCATTCCTGCTGACATTCCTGCATGTGAGGACTCATCAAAGGCAGCTGTCCCCCAGATTCTGTGTTCCCATGGCACAACTGCTCCGGCGGTGACAAGCAGAGCAAAGGCTGTTGCTACTAGCCAGTTCTACCAGAGCCCAGTCGCGCACCGTCTGCAATCACATCTCTCTGAGTGCAAAAGGAAAATTAAAACATTTTTTTCCCCTTACACTCGAATGACACAGCATACTGTTCTGTGTTTGCATTTAAATTGGACGGAATAATTTACCACTGGCTTTTAATTTTCAGAAGGGTTAATCACCTCGGCAAAGGTCAATCAAACTTTAATCTCCAATAAAATTGCAGTAGCTTCAGTCACCTGCAGGACATTTATTATATTCTTATTTCCATGCAAAAGAATGCATCACTAATCTTCTAACTCCTTACATTAGCACATTTGCCATTAACATTTTACTAAAATTATTAATTCCTCTGAAACTATTACAAGAGCTCATTTCTACACATCTCAGAAGATAATCCTGTTAAAAACCAGCCACATCTACTGAGACATTGCTTTAGTTGTCTGCCCTAATCCTCACAACCGTTTGATACTCCAACCGAGTTCTAACAATGCACAAAGTCTCAATTACACAAAATATTACAGGGTTTAGTTTAGAACAACAATATACTGTTTTAGTAACTTAATCTTCCCCATTGTCTGCAACCACAATACTAATCTATTTTGCAACAGTTCATGTCATTTTCTATTCAAAACATAGATTTTTTTTAATTTGGTTAGCAGCTCTTGAAAAGCAGCAGATTAATAAGGATAAGTTAAAACCTAGAATCCGTTACTGATGATAGAAATAATCATGATATAGGACTATCTTACTGGCCTGGGAAAAAGTATTTCCTCACAAACCAGAAATCTCTTTTGAGGCGTAGACCATTAACAAAGAAAGAAATAAAGAAAAAATATTTTAGTTGGTATTCCCAACTTGGTCTAGTAATTAAAAATAATTTATCTGCCATTAAATTGACTGAAACTGTAAAATCTCTCTGAAAAAATCAAGTTAGTATTAGTTGTAAATTACCATTGCAATAATATCAGCTCAAGACTAAAAAATCATTTAACTCTAAACAGAAAATTGAAAAATAGAAAATAGCACAACCCCAAAATATGTTGATTTTAAATAATCACCTACGTTAGTTACATAGCAATACATTCCTTCAAAAGTCTACTGTAACAATTCCACCTGAATGCTCAGAACTATTTTACCTGTAAAGATACAGAGGAGCAACAGAAAACTCAGGGAAAGCTTGTTACAGAACTGAAACGCAATGCAAACAATTCACTTCCCAAATTTTAGAAACTGGCACCAAAATGTCAAAATTACTTGGGCAGAAAAATAATAATAACATTAAAATAAATGGGTCTCCCTTACTGTCCTACCATGGGTATATTAGCTCCTGTGAGAGAGAGTAGGAACCGTCATATTCTATCTCATGTCTATTTAAAATGGATTTTTTAGCCATAATAACATTTTGACATACCGTAATGTAAATAAACTGTTCTTTCCCATCCCAATATTTCCTTCTCTGTCTGTCTCTCTCTGTCTCCGTCTCTCTCCTCTTTTTGTTTTAATATATGGCACACAGACAGACACACGCCCCCGTCACTGTCAATATGCACACTCATTAGCAATATGTCAGGCTGGCATTTTCAACACATACTCCAGAGCATAACTGAACTACCACGCAGCACACACACACACACACACACACGTAAAAATACAATAGCAGAGAAGAAGAGCTCAGAGGAATAATTTTTAGCTTAGAAAACTAGGTAACAGACAAGAGGAATAAGCGAGATTCTCATTTTACAAAGGTGCTGCGAAGTGGCTCTTCAGCTAACGGCACTGACACTGCTCTGATTTCACACACACAAACAACACACACAGAGATATGCACATACAAAAGCAAGTATGTTAGCAAGATATTTTAACACTGAATTATGAAGGCAAGAATATGGGAATTTCCCTAGGGGGATTTTTTGCCTTTTAAATTACATCCTAACTTCAATGAATGAATTAAAAGAAATATCACAAAACATAAACATGAACTCTTCCTTGAATATAGACTGTCAACAGCATTTGTAGTTCCTCCAACTGAGAAAATTAGCTACAAAAACAACTGTATCCATTCATTTTGCAAAAAGCTTCTGGCAAGGCTGTGAAGACCATTTAGAAAGAGTGAGTAGCACTGAACTATGGTTTTGATTATTCAGCTTTTGATGCACTGATAAAAAATATTCTAAATTGCTATCGCAACTGCTTTAAAATACAGAATAGCTTCACGTAGTACCCTGAAACGAAAGGTACCATCAAAGGACCATCTACTGTATTTTTCAAAAGAACAAACAGAGAAGAAATGTAAGGGGAAAGAAACATACCTTTAGTGATCCCAGTGAACGACTTCTCAGCACACCTACATAGTCCTGCAGCTCCATCAGTACAAAAGTTGACACTGCAGCGCTTGTGATCTCTGTGACAATGGCATCATACTGCTGGCAATTTTTTCGATTAAACTTCTCAGACATGGTAGCAACTTTGTTAATTATGATATTAGCCAGCTGCCGGGTACAATCAATCATCCACTGTAAGAAAGCCAGACAGAAAGACATCTAATCATTGCAACCAGAGCAGATAAATTTTGTTCCTTTCTTATACGTGTTACAGATTCTATCCCTTCTGACCCTCTACACAGCCATCGACTGTCAAATTTAGATTCAGCAAGCTCCCAGCTTTTCTTTATCCCTGCCTTAGATCTGAAACTCCTGGTTATCAGGAAGACAAGCGTCACCAGCTGTCTCAGAACAGGAAGGCAATCAGGTGAATAGTACTTATTATCTCTCATTGCCTTCTGAGGAGCGACAAGATTGATTTTGGACCAACAACACGTCCAGATCTCAGGCACAGCTACTACAGCATCAAGTCTAGAATGTGGTTCATATGTAAAGTTGACTTCAACCTTTATTAATACTGCATACCAAAAGTTTGAGGGTTGCTTCTTTTTTTTTGTTTATTTGTTTTAGTTTGGATTAAGGTGTTTGTTTTTTTTTTTTTGTGTGTGGAGGAGGTTTTTTTTTTTTCCCCTGAAAGAACTCTAAAGTATTTTTTCCTTCACAGCTGCACTAGATATTCCCTTATTCCAGAGCTCCTTCCCCCCACCTCAAAAAACCCAGGCAAGCTGCATACATCGTTACTCAGGGGACTGTGTTTCACAGTTGGATAGTCTTAATTGGGCCCACAGAAGCAGTTAGCTACCATTAAAGGCTTCTTTGGATACGTCTTCCTCTCAACTAATCTGATCGTCTATAAATCCCCACCAGTGAAGCCTACACTTTGAGAAGGTTAAACATGCAAATACATTAGAAGCCCAAAATATAAAAGCATTCTAACAAAATTTGAGCTGATACTGAATTTTAGCATTGCTTTAGAAAACAATAATATGTTTGGGCTTTTCCTTTACAGCAGTATCAGACAATAGTGCACTCTTGCTGTAAGACCTTTTTTTTATAAACCAAAAACACTACAAAGTAGTGATAGTTCATATAAAGCTGAAACAAAGGTTACAATAGAATAAAAGCCATCACAGTAATGCCTTCTGGTACCCAAAACCCACAGTTTGGTACATTTTAAAGTGCCTGCTGAGAATTCCATTTAACTAATTAGAGTAGAGTACATTAGTCAACTAATACAAATTTATAAGGGCATGCAAAAAATGTTATGACCACTTTTGGATTCCTGATACACTGCATGCCCTGGCACTTGGACTGCTTTTCCAAAATCAGACAATATAATCCTGTTTATTTCACCTTAACATTAAAGATGGCATCCAGCAATATGTTCTCAGTTTCTAACAAGAAGATGTTACGGACTTCGCAGCATAAAATTATCCTTGTTTTTAGTAAATCCATTGACATCAATAAATTTTTTCACCGAAGTTTCCAGATACAATTCAGATAAAATTTTCACATGTTCTTGAAATACAAAGAGAAAATAGTGACAGTTCAAAAACACAAGCTTGTGGAAGTAACAATCATACTCTGATCTCATTCCCTTGAAATCAGTGTTGCCAGAGCCCTCCCTTTCAGAAGTCAAACTTTTATTTTATGTATCTATCTAATTTGGAAAGTTTACGAGGCCAAATACAGGAATTGTTATGGTATTCAGTACTGGTCGAAACACAACTAATTGCTTTCTGGTGTTTGTTGGAAAGGATGAGAGCAGGAAAATAAATTGCATGCTCAAATGTAATGTCATCACTCCAGTCATTCTAGATGACTGATGAAGTATTCACCCAGCTTCTCAGGCAGATATTGAAGGCTGTGCCAGTTCTGAACTGCGACCTGCACACAAATTTGTTAACAAGTTGAGGTCTAGCTCAGATACCTCCACACCACATTGTCACCAATGCAATGAAAGACAAGCTGTTAAAAAGCTCAGTCCTAACGGAACAAAACTGACAAATTAACTTCATTTTAATCAGAAGTTAAAGAAGTCCTTTGTGCATTATTAGTTCTTATATCTATTGCTGTACTTGAATCAGATCTTGCTTTCTCTAGACAGCCTTTAGATACAAAGAAGTAGCGTTGATCCTAGCACAGAGTTTTAAGAGGAAATAACTGGGTGTAGCAAATGAATGAAGGACTTGGGAAGGACGTAAAAATAGATGGCTGCCATAACAACTGATTCATTTTCCTGGAAAGTGAACAAAACACATCAGATACATAAGGCTATCCATAGCAATATCTCCAGTCAGGCACCAGCATAGACATGACCAGGTTTCTAAGCTGTCAGAACAGATCTGAGCCCGTGGAACGGGAAAACAAACAGGATTGTCTCTGACAGGTCCAGATTGACAGTTATTTAAGAGTAGCATGAAAGAGGGATCAAATTTGGTCCCAAAGCAGCACTTACATTTGCCCATTTTCAATAAACACATCAGGTTTTTCTCTCACACTCCTTCATTACTTCAGAGTTCACTGTGGAAAAACATGGAATTCATCTCATCCCACCCTCAGCTATGAAAAACAAAGGAACTAGGTGGGTCATCTATGCTTTCCTTTGTCACCACTAGGATGAAGGAAAGCATGACAGGGATCTGCTGAGAATGAATTTTCATACTCATTTCCACAGTTGGACACTGGTTGAGCAGCTTGTTCACTGGATGTATTGCTCTGTTAGCTGTCACAGAAGCTACAAAACTGGTCGGAATTCAGTTTTAACCCTGCTTGGTGCAGGAGGTTGGCCTACCTGACCTTCTGAGGTCAACCTGAATTATTCTATTAATCTATGAACTCACTAAAGCAGAGCAACAAATAGAAAAAGCTATTAGATGATCCAAATTACATGAATTACATATGTATTTCTTTCAGGAGGGCAGGACAGCTTCCCTGAGTATTTTGGCCCTCATCTTCCTCAAACCCGTTGAAAATGCAGCTATTTTTTGCCTTTTTTCCCCTCCACTGAGACAAAAAGATGAGAATACCAAATCACTCATACAACAAGAGGTTCAGAGAAAAGGGAACATATCAAAAGGAATACAAAAGGATAGTATACAAAGACCTCCATGGAAGCAACTAGACAATGTAGTTGGTATAGGAAGAGAAAAGGAAAGTGAGGAGTAAAGGAAAAGCAGACTCAGGGTGAAGTAAAAGAAAAATTTCCTTATGGGGAAGGGAGGTACAGCAAAGCATAGGCCATGGTTAACCTAAAGCATATGCAGTTAAAAATCCAACCAATAAAACAAAAAAAATCCAGAAGTGCAACCATGATAATTTTGGTCTAGGCTCAAAGGAGAGGTTTGTTCTAGTAAAGACAACTCCAGGATTTCCATAGTATTTGCTGCATTTTCAGAACAGAGAAAACTGCCATCATAAAACCTGCCAATAACTTCCTAGAAGGAAGCACAGAAAAGAGTAGGATCCATGGCCTAAAGCAAAAAAGAAAATAATATTCTAAAACATTTTGCATGTTTTGCATATACAGTTGCACAACACCATTTTACAACCCCAGACTGACAGAAACATATTTAGTCATGTATACCTATTCATAAGCTTAAGCTTAAAAACGCCTGTCTAATAAACCTTTCATTTTTACTCTCGTAAATCCTGAAAACCTTCCATTCAGCACCTCATTACAAAAAATTAAGTGAAATTAAGTGGTAATATATGTAAATTATACATTTTAAATAATGGGTAATGTAATGAAAGGAATACTGCTCACAATGTAATCCAGTGGGCTTTTAAATTAACTTTTAATGTTCAGCGCCTGCCAATTAATAAGGAGCTTACATATTTGACTGTGCTACAATACACAAACTAGGGTAAGCAAAGGAACAACACAAGGGCATGAAGCCAGTGAAGGGTGGTGCACAGATGCCATTCGGCAGGTTTAGGGGAAGACATGTGGCAGAGACCAGGTCTGAGAGGCAACATCCTTCTGTAGTGAACCTGTCACTGAAATGAGGAGCTTCAAAGGCTCAGTGACACACTGACCCTCTCACTCACTGATTCCCCCTACACTCCAAGAAAGAGCATATGTAGCTACAGCCAGAGAGCTTATGGTATAATTTCTCATTTTGTCACATCATATGCATCAAAAATAGTCACAGATATTTATTTTTTTAATTTTCTTTTTTTAGTAGTGCAAATCAAGGATTATCCTGCCTCATAAACAGCATGTATATAAACTGTATGTATAGCTATGAAACCATAAAGTTTCATACACAAAACCATGCCTGCAAAGGTCACGTGTAGCTCTTGAGGTGGAAGTGCCATGAGGAAGATTTGAAGAGGCCACGGTGTTACGTCAATCATTAGCACAGAACGAACAAAGGTGAAATATTAATGCACTGCAAGAAAACCAATTGTGTTTACAACTTCAGGAACAGATCAAGAAATAAAAAAGGGAGCAGACAATCCCTCCACCTGAATCAAAATAAAGAGGTCCAGTTGTATCCTGCTATACATTATCGGTACAAGTGAACTAAAGAACTGCTATGACTAGCTGGAGGTGAGACTGAAAATTGAATTCTTTTCCTTGCCACTCCCCTTTTCTTGCATCAATATTCTGTTATTCTGTCACCTACACTAGTAGTCAGACATACCTCATTTTAAAATGATCAGTAAGAATATATACAGTGGTTCAAATACCAGCATCCTGCCTTTAACAATGTCCAGTAGGAGCCGTCTAGGAAAAACACACAAGGGCAAGCATAGAACTAATGTTTTTCCTTGTATACTAATTTATAGCTAATTTTTTCCATCCTCCCAACATCTGCCCCTCCATGGCATGGAACTTAGTACATGAAACACCAGGAGGCTTAATACAACACATTAGACATGATTTCAGCACAGTTCCCCTGTGTCACAGAATAACAAAAATCAGTACCAAGAGTGTACAGTTAAATAACTGGGAACGTAACTGTAAAACAGGAAGGCTCGCATGGATAAGAAACTAAGACTGAGATGAAATCTACAAAAATAATTATATCTTAGTTTAAATTTAGAAAAAAGAAAGGCAAGACATTCACATGCAGACTACTAATAATTCTGTATTAGGAAGTATTTCGTATCATTAAGTAAAGATGAGATAATAAAAAACTTGCATTGTCTTAACAAAAAGATATTTTCATATGTAAAACACCTTCTAAGAGGGTGCCTCACTAGGTCAAGTGAGACATCTGGGCACCATGGATCCAGGAGGTGGCTGTAGCTGTTCCCTAAAGACAGGGTTTTCATTATTTCACAAGAAACTCATGGGCAGAAATTAACTCCCAGTTTTCTGGTTAAAAGCCTTCTCCAAAGCCTTAAGGCTTCTCCTATGCAAAAGTTCCCACCTACAGTAAATTGGCACTGGCAGACAGACACATAGAATGAAACCATTGAATTAAATAAATGCTTATTCTGGAGACAAGAAACAGAAAATACACTGGAAAAAAAACATACTGTCGTCTTCGAGCAAAACAACCTCTTTAGATGGCAGGGTACTTATTTTAATGCATCATTTTATATTTTTCCATAAAATAAAAAATACACTTACAGCTGAAGTAGCCTGCAAAGAGAATTCTTTTGCAAAATGGAGGCCTAGGAAATAATGTGTCAGAAAAACTCTGGCACACAACCCTTTAGAATTGCGGTACCTGCAATGATCCAGTCAAAGTGACATAAGCTAAAACACCAAACTGACAGAAAATTACAATCCAACAACCCAAAACACTAAAATAATCAGCTTTTAAATAATTTTAAAATAAAAATTAAGAGTTGATGTAGCTACATTTTGGGTCTGCATTCTCCAAGGGTAGGTCTCAAATTGTGAAACTGTCCAACATAGGCATTCAGGATTTTAATAATTTTCTAGATTGGCTTAATGAGCTTCTTTCAACACAATTAGTTAATTTCCTGACAGATAATACTTTACACCTGATTAATTTCAGAGCACTTAAAAGGCAATAGCTCCAAAGGCAAATTAAACCAAAAAAGTCAGTAACCATTTTTTTTTTTTCAGATTCTGAAGTTCTTTCTTACATATTCTAAACCTGGGCTCTACATCGATGGCTGTTATCTCTTATTTTCAGTACCAGAAGACAGTAAGATTTTGTAGAGTCCTGTCAAAGCAGTACCTAAACAAAGAAGGTCTAACAGGAAGAGAAGCTCAGTTTGGGCGTTTGGGTAGGTTTTGTTTTTTTTCATTTATTTGTTTTTGGTTTTTTTTTTGTTTTTTTTTTTTGAAGGAAGATTTACTGTAACATGCAAAAATAATCAAATCTTTTCTTTTTCTTTTCCAGCAGCAGCAGACATAATTGTATCCTGTAAGATTGAGGTCCTTTAACTCTTTTATTATATAAGTTATTAGAAACAGCAGTATCTACTTATGCCACTGTGAAGTCAAGCCTAACATGAGTCATTTTGAGAGTCCACTTTCAAAACACACGTTTTGCAAAGTCTTGTAGTTAGCAATACACAGCTGTGTTACATGTCACTGAAGTTTTCAAAGCTGCCAAAAGCTACTCAAATCCTTCAGATCTTCAAGTCCGTTCTTCACCATGCTGTGTTCCTTTCAAATAAAGCCTAACAAGTTAAAAAAATAATGTTACTGTTTCCCTAAAATTAGTGTTTTATGGGATTTTTTTTCTACTTTATAAAGGTGGTATTTGCACAAAGATAGTAGAAGATTCCCAGGTAACATGACTGCATGGATTATATGCATTTGATGAAGCACTACTGAAGAACCCATCTCCAATTGCAAATGGACAGTTCCCTATCATGCAACAGTCAGCTGCCCCAGGCTTCATCACGCCAAACAGGGAGGTGGAAGTTCTGCATAAGGAGCCCTCTATTGAGAAAGAGCAAAAAAAACACCACAAAAATTTCAATGTCCAGATATTGCGCATTCCCAAAGGGTTTCTAAGACAAAAACACAACAGGTTTATGGAGCAAACCAGGAAATAGCTCTGAGTATTCCATGTATGTAAAATGCTGACTTCCAGTGAAATATATCAAACCTCTTATGAGCAGACTCCTTAAGATTTTAACTGTTGCAGACCAAAAGCTCTTTGCTCACTTGAAAATGCTCTTTTTACTCCAGTATTAATGATTGTTAGAAAAATTGCTACCCCCACCTAAAACTGAACACTGATTTAAATCTTTTTAAGAAGGGAATTTAAACACTACTGTGTAAGTACAGGAATCAAATACAACATTACGAAGTGCTCTACTGATAATGCCAATTTCAACTAAAAAGTATATTCAAAATTGTTCCTTTGCTGGTTTCATTTGAAAAAAAAGAGTAATCCCTTGCTGGTCGTTGTATTCAAATTTGGAGGGGTGGAGAAAACCCAAAACCTAACCATAACTCACCATTTAACTGAGCTAGAACATGGAACTTAGAATGCCTTTAAATCAAAAACACCTGGAGCAGATTAAACCCCCAGGGACGAGAAAACAGAACTGCTTAATGGTTCCCAAAGAGCTGCTTAATTTTGAACAGGAATTTAGAAGGTTGAACTTGAATATATGCTCATGTGTTAGGCCGTTGAAGTGCTATAACTCAAGAAAGTATTGCATTATACCGGTTCTGCAGAACACTGCTCAATGCTGCTGTAGTTCAGATGTAGCAGGCTGTCCAAATGTATATACTGTCACATCCTATGATTCGTTGGTATTCTATTTATCACAAATACCCGGTGTAGTAATCTGCAAGCCTATACAGAATCACATGAATTTCATTTAACGATTCTGATCAAGGCTCTAAAATGTAAAGTGCCCACCCTATACAACCATAGCTTCCTGGATTTTTGCATGTGTTTTTAAATACTCGTACCTACTTCATTAGCATTATCTTAAAGCTATGCAATTAAGTTCACTGCAAACAAAAAGGCATGCCAAAAAGAACAAAGTAAAATTGATGGATTTCAGTGAAGAAAAATAAAATAAATAAAGCGCTAGCTAGGAGTGAGGAAGATCATGCATTAAGATGAAAGATGAAACAGATGCAATACATAGCAAAGATCAAAGAGCTCCATCAATTCATTCTGAGAGTCAAAATCCAGCTGAGCATGGGAGCCCAGTCCGCATAATAAGAAAGGTTGACTAAAACATAAGGATTAAACAGATGAGCTGTCTCCAGTGAATGTACGGCACAGGAAGCCCTGCTGAGCCACTTGTAAAGACACTTTGGAATTGTACACCTGCTACTCCACAGTGAAACCTACAGGAAGCCAGCCTGGAAGAGGAAAGAAATACACTAATGGACTAAATAGTTATCTCTAAGTGAAAAAAGAAAAGAGTCAATACAAGAAAACAGCAGCTAACAGATTTGCTCTTACCCCTCCATTTAGTTTATTTACCAAATATTTCCATCAGAAATGACTGTAAAGAAACTAATTGCCATCCTCTCCTTCCCTTGATAAAAAGAAAAAAAAGCTTAGTACATACTTAAACTATGGACAAACCCATCCATATGTATCAGGGTCAGCCTAAGATTCTAAACAAAATATGTCACAGTATTACTGGTTTGGAATCTCTTTGCACACCAGCACTTACGCTAAATGGTCAAAGTTCCAACAATTTCAGTGCTGCAGGATTAAATACATCTGACAGTCACTAAAATTGATATTATTCCTAATACTGGTGGTATTTTATATAATGTTATATACAAATCTTCATTTTTCTCGTCTACTTATTAGATGGAGATATTTCAACAATCAAAAACTATAGGTAATGATTAGTTTCTTTTCTCGTATTAACACTGGTAATAAGAAACAAAATTAGGAAAAAACTTTTAATAATGGGTAAGAAACACTATTCAATTGAATTAATTAAATTAATTCTTATATTATAAGGTCTGCATTTAGCCATAAACACAATCCTTACATAAGGAAAAACATAGTGCTAGCAGTCACACCTTCCTGAAAAGAGCCAAACTGCAGAGGTTCCTATAACCTCCAAAAGGATCAGTATTTTGTACTACACCTTCGTGCAAGGAATAGACAAAGAAAACTCTCACATCAGAGGATGACAAACCATAACTTAAAACAATCAGGGAGCAAAGCCAATTGAATGTATACATGTTTGCAAGTTTCTTAAGGCTTTGCTTTCTGCTACATGTTCAATTAACGTCAATCACCTGCTACAGGTGGCTTTTTATTTTTTTTTTTTTTAATGATTGTTCCTAACCTGCTTGTCCCACGAATGTTATTTACAATCACATCTTTTATTCTTGTTTTAGTTGACAGGACAATCTCTTCAAGGATCTAGGCAGAGCCGATATATTTGATTTTCAGGTTATCAACTGCCTGCAGATACAAGCACTTTGATTGTTTACAATGCAGCAGTAATTGGTAACTGTTAAATAACTCCAGAGACTGATTTAAGAGTCCTTCACCTACTGCATGAAAGCAGGGCTTCATCCCACAGCCCCTAATCTGGCTAAATACTTAAAGATCACACTATGAAAACAGGATATTAAAAAATTAGCAAATGCAGTGATAATTTAAATCATCAATCATGTGCTAGCATTATATTCCATTTTAATGATTTAAAAGTAATTTATATTTAGAAGTGAAAAGTAAAGTAAGAAACAAGTGTTTTCAAATCTCTTATTACATTTCCAAAATTAGTTGCAAATATGAATTTGCACAGCACAGTTTTAAGCAGAATTTCCACAGTGTTTCTTTCAGCATGCCAAGCCAAAATGAGAACAGTAAAACAAAATTCAGCAAGTATTCCTATGAGGAAGTTTATGTGTTGTTTTGTTGGTAATATATTGCTTCCTGATTGCATATATTCAAGCTGTGGATAGTATTTAAAATAACTTTTCGAAACATTTGCCTAGCCTTGCACAGTCAAATGGAATTATTTTGCTATAAACAAATCAGGCTCATTTTCTGTGTCAGCAAAAAGTCACAGGGCGCATTTTAATTTTCTGACGCCATTTTATGGCCACTGAACTTTACTGCTTCACAAAATGGTGTAGAAGCACACCACTGTTATAAAAACACTGCTGATGGAACTCCTCTGAACTTAGCATCCTGTACTGGAAACGGTAACGAAATGCATTATTGAATATATTACACACTTCCAGGTAGTTCCATCACAGATGTAAACTAAATGAGATGTTAAAGTACACTGAAGAAGGCCACCTAGTTAGTACTGCAGGAATTACAACATAAAGCCTATGTTCACCATGGTTTAAGAAGAAAGGTTGAGGTATGCAGCAGGACACGGGATGTCTTTGGTCCTTTGCCACTGCAGCTCCTTTGGGGTGCACTGCACTAAGACTTCTCCACTGCCTCTATACAAAACTAATTTTGGTCCTAAAGGGCTGAATGGTGGTGGTACCCCTCAAGTGCCATTCCACCTGCTATGTGGACCAAAGGAGACGCTAGTGAGAAAGCATGGATGCTCATGCAGCACTACAGCTGCCCTAAGGACTCGCAGGGTGCTCCTCAACTCCATGCAATTCTAACTGCAGCCTCTCAATCCCACCTGGACGGAGTTCCCTTTCAAGAGGAGGAAAACCTAATGGAGAACTAGGATTGCTCCTAAATCTTCAACAATGCCAATTACTTGACCTCTTGGGGCACAAACATGCTTGTTAGCACACTGTAAATCAGTCAAGAGGAAGATCAACATTTCACAATTTACAGCTAACAGTGAATGACACCAGGACTCCTGTAAATCCCAGGTGAACATCCTGCAAAAATCACATTTCACATGTAAGCAGAAACTGAACTAACTGGTCTTCCAAGTAACCTGGTAGCTACACTATTACTAAAATTTTACTTCCCATGGGAAAAGCCAAATCACTTCAGACCAAATCACAACCATTTTCATAGTGACATTTCAAGGACATTTCTCAAGAGAGACAGCTGCCACCTTGAAAAATTTCAACCAGTTTTCTCCGTATTTTTGCTACTACAGCTGTCATTTAAAAGGTCATATCCACTCTTAATTTTTTTTTTTTTTTTATAATGAAGGCATTATTTTACTTTCTTTTCGTTTAAATACAGCTGGACGGTTTTAGACACACTTCTGAAATAACTTTTTCACACCAAGTATACAATAGAAAATTTTAGAGCAGTATGTGAACAGTTTAGAAGCTTGTAAGTCAAATGCAGAAATTGCCTCTATTGTTATTTTAGCCATTAAGCTCTAAGCAAGTTTGAGTGGGATGTGTGGGGTTTTTTATTTCTTTCACTTTTTGTTTGAATACTGCAACCTCAGCTCTCACTATCTGTCGTCCTACTTCTTCTTCCAGCATATATGTATATAGATACAGAGGAAAGAAAACAATACATTATCTCATTCTTTCAAGCAAAAAAAAAAATCAGAATAAAAATTCTTTTAAGCTTTATAGTTTACCTGCTATATCAAAGAAAAAAAATAAGCTGAACATACATACAAGTATGCTAACCAAAACAAAAGGAATGCCCTCACACCTAATTCTGAAACATTTATTCTTTGTATTTGCCCTCAAACCAGGGTTGTGGTTTTTTTTGGGTTTTTTTTGGTTTTTTTTTTTTTTTGGTTTGGTTTGTTTGTTTGTTTTTTTTTTTTTTTTGGGTTTTTTGATTGGTTGGTTGGTTGGTTTGGGGTCTTTTTGGCTTGACACTGAATGAGAACTGCAATTATTTACAATTTTTTTTAGGAGGCAGGACTAAAATCTTCAAAGTCACACTGACATGTCACAGGTGCGAGAGGCAAGCAACTTGGCTTTGCATAATGCTCTGGCTTGTCTCTACAAACTTAGCTTGCCAGATTTCTTTTCCTAGACTAAAATATTGTTCATATTTCTTGATGATGAATGTATCAGAGAATAAATACAAAATATCATGTCACTTCAGGGACTACAGTTATCATTTGCATTGATACAATGTTATAAATAATCTAACCCTGTGTCAATTTCAAATATTCAGTCTTACCTCAAAATCTCACTCTTTCCAGCTTCATTTAAAGAATGGACAAAGTGTGAGAACAAGGGTAAAGGTGTTTGACCTACAGCTTGTATCTCCAGCAAAAGATGTAATGTGATGAAAATAAAAATTAAGAAAAAAACCTAAAGAAATTTATTTCCCTTCAGGTTCAAAATAAATGCCCCTACGCAAAACCTGATAATATTTCCTCAGTCTTTCATATTCAGCTTCCACTGTTCAAGTCAGCCCTGCTGATATTCACTAGTACGTGATCATGCATACCTAAATCCATTGAAAAATATATCTTAAGACTTAAAAAGTTCAGTCGAGTTCTTCAAAATGGATTACTAGCACTTCTCCAAGTAATTTCAGACACCAGATGTTATAAACACATTTAAACTTGCCTCACTTCAGCAATGATCATGCATTTACTGTATTTTCCATTATATCAGAAATGCTTTAGCTTCATCAGCAACAGATGAATTCATTAATTTCTTTATTAATTCAAACGATTTTTTTTCAATTTTTTATGAGCCCCAAGGTTCTTTCAGCAATATCGGCTCCTTCTCTGTGCCATAAAATCGTAATCAATCTCTATTATTGTCATGAAAATGGTATTTGTCACTTTGCTGAGAAAAAAAATAATCAATACGTCATGCAGGGCAGAACAGGCATTTAATGCAGTGAATTGATGCCTTTTAGAGAAATTTAGCTTGCCAGCAGTTTGGGACAAGCTAATAGAAAACCAGAAAATTCACTGAAGGTTGACAGATGAATATACAGACATGCCACAAAAATTAATATTTGGGCATTTTGTATAGCATGTCATTTCATATGCTGGAGAGAAAATAGATTTAGACAAGCAAATCCCTAAGGAAATCTGTCTGTTTTTTAAAAGACAAAACCCAAAAGCATGTAAAAGAATAAATTCTTCACTGTATAATTTTTATCTTTATATATGTTTCTGGAAAAATCAGTATTCTGAAATAAGCTTCCATTTAAATATTTTGCTTCAAACATGACACTGAATGTGAAAATACTGCTGAGTGATAAAATAGCGCAAAGCCTCTGAGGCAATACTGAAATTCCCATCCTTCTGGAGAACACATAACATTACAAAAACAATCAGAGGTGTGCTTCAAAAATCTGCGCAATGGCATTGCTCAGAAAGTGTTCTGAAAAAAAAAAACCACCAAGTAAAACTGTCATAACCAAGATCTAGAAAGAAATCTGCTCAGACTATTCATGACAAATAAACTTCTCTCAAAATAGCTACTAGAATTATTTGAACCTTATTAATAAAAAGTTACACTTTAGGAATGCAATCCTCCCTTCTATCTGCTGCCATCTGCAGAAACTGTCAAAACACTCCTCCTTCCAATTATATGCTTTCTGTCTTTCATTTGCTCTATGATAATCCTATAATCTGCTTAATTCCCTTGTTTGATTGGTTTAAGAAACAATGCTTTTAGGTTGCAGGGCTCAATAAACCCCACACCCACAGCAAGCAAGCTGAAGTTATCCATTCCTCCAGGAGAGCACCAGCAACAATGATCACAGATGCATTATGCTAGCCATCTTTAGCATCCCTTCCTTTTGCCCAAGAAGCACAGGGAACCCAGTTTTTGGACTTCTGCTGTAAGGCTACCACTTTCCAAACTCCATTCTTCTTAAGAAATCCCCATAATTCTGCGTAGGATATAAATGGGGCACCCTTTCCAGTGACTTGCCTGTGGCTCCCAGCAAGTTCTGACAGCATGAATTTTATAACCTAAGGTATCCACCAGGTCACAAAGAAGCAAACATGTCTTAAAACACTTAAGGCAACAAGAGATTGCTGACGGTAAAACAATCATGCTCTAGTTCCAGAGACTGAGCAAACAAGTCTGGTGTGTGATAGATGTTTGGGGAAGAGGAACAGTGTTTTCACCACACATAAAATAACATTCTTGGGCAAATGAAGGGATGCTAAAGATGTCGGAAATTTTACATAGTTTCTGAATGGTCAAATGTCCATGTTCAGACATAGCAGAACAGAAGGGACAAAATTTAACACCTCCTTGCCTGTAAAACTGAAATAAGACCAGGCAGAAGTTTGTAATAAGGTGGACATTGTGGAAACTCTGTACCTCTTACTGCCTTTACCATTCTGTCACGGGTTTAAAAATACTAGTGGTAAATTAGATGTCTCTCCTGCCACTATTTAGATGTCTTCTTTCTGACAGCAGTGGTGTTAACACTGAACAACTCCGTAGCCATCAGAAATTTGCTGTAGGAAGTGAAGGATTGTTAACATTATTGAAATTCTCCAAAAATAGGGAACTTAATATAATTTTGTCCTCATCTGTAAAAGAATTAACCTTCAGTCTGACAAAACTCAGGCTGCGCTTCTGCAATAGCAAAAGTTAAGCTAAACAATAAAAGGAAAATAAACTTCTATCAAAACATTAGCACTGACAATTTTGAAAGCCTAGTAGAAGATAAACACAAACACTATTTGTACAAGTTTTGCATTCTTAAAACAAAACAAATCCCAAACACATAAACCTCCATATCCAACCCCAACTATTCTATCATTCTATGATTCTAAAATGTCATACTCCATAGAAACTCGGCAACACTAACACAGGGGTCCCCAAAAGCCAACTGTATGGGTTTCATTTCACAGTTGAGTTCCAGCTGCTATTGTACATTACAGGATCATGCAGCTGGTGGGAATGACAAGTCACTGTTACATGACAATGTCAGCATTAATATTTATGCTTTGCATGAGTGCAAACATTTGTAATTCACCTTAAGAAAGTTAAAAGGTTATTACAGAAGTTGACAGATTGTTAGCAGAGCTAGTTCAAAATGGGAGGTGTTCCAATGTACACTGTCAAGAGTTGCGCATGTGGTGAGAAAATGAACACTCATGTTATGCCCCGGAACTTACATATGTATTTTTGCCAGAAATACAAATCACAGTTTAGTGTAAATGCAAGTCATTACAAATTCATCAGAACTGGAAGCACTTGGAAAATCATTGGCTCCATATGAAAGTACACATTGAGTCTGCTTCATGATCAGTTCTGAAGACACAAGCATAAACTTAATATTAAGCATGGATATTTTGTAATCAGTATGGTCGACCCTGAGGGAAATATTCCCATTGATTTTTCCTTGGGCTTTCTAAGATAATTTGTACAAGACTGAAGATGAATTTGAATAGATTTGAAAGCACAATCCCACTGAGAAAAAACTACTTCCCAATTAAACTCTTTCAGACTAGCTTACTGACAAAGGGACATAAATTTGAACCCACAGCATATATTAAAATTAGATGAGCTTTTACTGAATATGGTAAATTTGCAGACGTTTTTTCTTAATTTCACAGACATTTTTCAGTAATTTCCATATGACCAACCAGAAATTCTGTTGCACTCATAGAACAGACCAATGAGTAAAACCACTGGCAAATAAAGAGCTTTCTTTCTTTACTATTCTCCTTAGTCATCATGCGAGAAATAAACCATGAGAACATTTCTAGCACTTGTTATTAATGCAAATATCACCTATAGGAATTACGATTTACTCTACTTCCTCACTCTCTAAACAAAATCTTAATGCGGTGTGTCTCTGAAAGATTAAGCGTTTTTAGGGTCTATATGAACATATTTTCCAATAAAACTCCATAAAATTATGAAATAATGACATGATCCTACAACCACTGACATTAATAGAAACTGCACTCCAGCATAAACGCCACAGGAAGAAAGGCTAAAGAATATTAAAGTGCAAGCAAAACAGAGGACTTTCCATCTAACATCTGGCCTCATTTACCACAAGTACAAGTCATGATCATTAAATAAGGGACAACTTACAGAATGCCTGCAGTTTCACTCCCTATTCACTTACAATGTCCATTAGCATCAGGAAATACATTTGGCTTCAGATTGAAAAGAGTTTTTCAAAAATACCAAGTCAGTATCATCTTGATTTCTCATTTTGCTATTGACCAAATAATAACTGTTAACTACTGAATATCCACTAGTGGCATATGGATTTTGATTCCTATTATGTAATAGAAGGCTCTATATCATACAGATTTTTCTTCTAAATCATCTCATTCCCCTCTCATCATATTTGCAAATGAACCTAATTAATTTGCAAACATGGGTTCATACGGTATTGAGTAAAACCCCATACCAGATATAAACAACCTTCCAATTCTTTCTCAAAATCATAGGATAATACAACAGTTAGGGTTGGAAAGTACCTTAAGATCATCTAGCCCAACCCCCTGCCACGGGCAGGGACACTTCACACTAGAAATCTTACCTGCATTTGCAAGAACAATGATGGGCACTTTGCATAGATGATTTAGTTTTGAGGAAAGTCTCTGAATGGCTTTCCTCATTTAGGATCCATTTCTGTTCTGGTTTTTTTTTTTTTTTTTTTTTGTGAGGAGCATTACCTTAAAGCTACTTACGAAATAACAGCAAAGAAAAGGTGGTCACATGTATCCATAGCTTTGAGCAATTAAAGGCAGCAAGCTCTAGCACAGAACAAGTTGTTGTAATTCTGCCTTGCTTCTCCCCACAAAGTGTGCTAACACTTCTCATTTGGTGTTGTCTATTCAGCTAAGAGATTTGAAGTCAAAGGGTCCCAAAACTTGTCTGCTGCATATATAATCCCTTGGTTCGACTACCTAATCTTTAACTTTGGATCATTTGTCTGTCTTTCATCTTAAGGAAAAAGAAAATCTGTAGAAAAAAAAAAAAAAGAGAATTAAATTGCTATTCATTTTTTAGCAGCATAGAATCATAGAATAGTTAGGGTTGGAAAGGACCTCAAGATCATCTAGTTCCAATCCCCCTGCCATGGGCAGGGA